>CABHPQ010119835.1:0-14776 GCA_902168405.1 Peromyscus aztecus | reverse complement strand
CCCCGCACTGCGGGGTGACCGGGGATTCGCCGTCCTTCCGCTCCCCGTTCCCGCGGCAGACGTTGCCCCCTGGAGACTGGAATCAGCCCCTCGACCTTTCAGAAATACTGCTTTAGGTTTTGGGTTTTAAAAAAAAAAAAAGATCGGCTTCAAGTACCCCAGGCTGACCCCGAACTCGCAGAGTAACTTAACTGGGGCTGACTTTGAACCCTTGATCCTCCCGCCTCCACCTCCCAGATGCTAGGATTACAGGCGGCCCACCACGCCTTCCTGAACGGGAAAACATTTATGGTGCGGCCCAAAGTCGCAGTGGACCCTGAAGACCAGTTTTGTAAATCATGTCCTAAGCAGTTCTGTGTATGGCTCTCGTCTCAACACAGCAGGGTAGCAGCTTGGCCCATTGACTAGAAAGTTTGTAAGTGGTTTGTTAAATTCTCTAAGACATGTGAAATGTGAGGAAGCATTAATGCTACTGGTAGTGTTCACATAGACTGGAAACATGACCCCCAATTTAATTCGGTTCCTCGAGGTGAGTTTTATTTAAATTGCATTTGTTGTAGACTGTCCTGTAACCCCAGCGTCCAGAAGGCTGAGCCAGGAGTTACAGGCCAGCCTGTATTTCAGGGTAAGACCATGCCTCCAAAAACAAAAGCAGAACACTTGAAAAGAAAGAAAGAAAAAGCTGTAAACAAAAAAACATCACCCTGTGGTTCTTCCATTTGGGGAGGTAGAGGCAAGAGTATCAGTTCAAGCTCCAGCCTGGGCTACACGGAGACTCCATCTTTTAAAAACAAACCCAAACCGGACAGAACCATAATTTGCAGTTGTTTTGATAAATGATCTTTGAAATAATGACTGAACTTAAGTATAATTGACAGAAGCATTCTAAATGATGCCGCATTTTATAGAGTATATCAAGTAAAATTAGTCCCTAGCTATGTAAGTATGGCTAGGTTCTGTGAGGAAGGGAGCAAGAGATTTAAAAAAAAAAAAACAAAAAAACCCAGTACCTGCAAAGTGAAAAAACAAAACAGGAAATTGCATAATCATGACTCTGGAAAAGGTGGAAGGGGGAAGGGAATCAGGTTTGTTTCCCAAGAATAAAGATGGAGGCGGAGGAGATGGTTCAGTGGGTAAGTGATTACTCTGAAAGTATGAGAACTGAGTTCACATCCCCAGCACCCATGTAAAAAGCTGGGCATAGCTGCATGTGCCTATGACTCTACGGTTTGGAGGCAGAGACTGGCAAAGTCCTGGAGCTGCCTGGTGGCAGGCCAGCCAGCCTAGTCACATTACCAAAACATTAAGTTTAGGAAGAGACCCTGTCTCTAGGCAGTAGGTAGAAAGCAATACAGGAGAGTTGTGTGCATAGGTTACACACATACATATTCGTGTCTGTGTACACACACACACACACACACACACACAAATGAAATTAACATGCTAGGGAGGGAGGGATTTGTAGCTTTCCAAGTTGAATGTATAGCATTTTAAATTAGACAAAAGTTGGTGTTAAGAGAGGGGCTGGAGAGATGACTCAGTGGTTAAGACCTGTTTGATTCCCAGTACCCAAATCAGGTGGCTCACAACTGCCCTACTCCAGTTCCAGGAGATCCACCATCCTCTTCTGGCATCCATGGGCCATACACACAGGCGAAATCTTCATCTACATAAAAATAAATAATTTTGGTTTTTGTTTTTTTGAGACAGGGTTTCTCTGTGTAACAGCCCTGGCTGTCCTGGAACTTTATAGACTTAGCTGGCCTCAAAATCTTTTGTTTATCTATCTATTTATTTATTTATATTTTATGTGCACTGGTATTTTGGCATGGGTGTTGGTTCCCCTGGAACTGGAATTACAGACAGTGGTGAGCTGCCATGTGGGTGCTGGGAATTGAACCTGGGTCCTCTGGAAGGGCAGTCAGTGCTCTTAACTGCTGAGCCGTCTCTCCAGCCCTCAAAATCTTTTTAAAAAGGAAAGTACGAAGAGGATTGTTGTAGGGGGACTAGCAGGCCCTGAAGATAGAGAACTGTGGACAGTGTGGCTTGAGCCAGAAGACTTGAGTGAGATCAGCCTGGCAAGGTTAAGAGGACTAAATTTTGCTCCTCCATTGTCCTAATAACTTGCTGTGAAGAGACACCATGCCCAAGGCAGCTCTTATAAAAGAAAACATTTAATTGGGAGCTTGCTTACAGTTTCAGAGGTTTAGTCCGTTATCCTGGTGGGAAGCATGGAGAGAGAGACCCGTGATCACTCCCAGGTGACTAAGCATTCAAATATATGAGCCTATGGGGGCCATTCTTCAAACTATCACATACATTAAATCACAGATTCAGTGTCACTGTCTCAGAATGATTATCCTTGATCTCAGTCTAAATCCTATTTTTTTGTGGTCATCATCCTCCCCACCCTTTACATGTTACTTTCATAATTCATAATGTGTCTGACTTTTAATAACTACATTTCTGCTTAGAGTCCATCTTCTCTTAAAACTCTAAAATGTTATGAAAAGGATTGTGGTTGGGGATTTAAGCTCAGTGGTAGAGTGCTTGCCTAGCTAAGCCCAAGGCCCTGGGTTCAGTCCTCAGCTCCAGGGGGAAAAAAAAAGATTGTGAGGCCATGTGCATTATGTACACGTCTGTTTTCCCAGCATCTAATTCGTGCCTCCCATTGGGTTAGTGCTTAATACTTGTCAGAGCCAGGCAGTGGTGGTGCATGCCTTTAATCCCAGCACTCGGGAGGCAAAGCCAGGCGGATCTTTGTGAGTTCGAGGGTGCAAAGCTACACAGAGAAACCCTGTCTCGAAAAACAAAACAAAACAAAAAAATACTTGTCAGAGAGTATGTTTTAATCTAGTGAGTGGTATCCTAAAGCTTCTGTTTCTCTCCCCTAGTGTCTTGCTTTTCATGACATTTCCCCTCAAGCGCCAACACATTTCCTGGTGATACCCAAGAAGCATATATCCCAGATTTCTGTAGCAGAAGATGATGACGAAAGTGTAAGTAAATTTCTGACACATTCTACTTCACTGATTCACTGATTTTCTTGTTTTTGTTTTTGGTGGGTTTTTTGTTGTTGTTTTGGTGTATTTGTTGTTTTTTGACACCCGCTTGGCTGTTATTTAATGGACAGACGTGTACATTTCCTGTATTTAAGAAACTCTGTTCTTTTCTAGCTCCTAGGACATTTAATGATTGTTGGCAAGAAATGTGCTGCGGATCTGGGCCTGAACCGGGGTTATCGGATGGTGGTGAATGAAGGTGCAGACGGGGGACAGTCTGTCTACCATATTCATCTCCATGTTCTCGGGGGTCGGCAGATGAATTGGCCTCCTGGCTAAGCAGGTTGGGGATAATTTTCCCTTCTCTAGGTAGTGATTCAGTTGTCAAGCTCCAGTATGTTAAACGGCACACATAGTTTTGCCAGTGTATGGAGAAACTGAAGAGATCATTTAAAATCCTGTGCCTAATAAAAGACATTGTTGCATGTCTCTGAGTGTGTTTGTTATTCTGGAACTGTGTGTGACAAATGAAGAGGGTAGGTTCATGGTAGAGGTTTTTCCTGTGTATGTTGCTGAAGATCAGACTCGGGGCCTCAACAAGCCAGGCAAGAGATTACCACCAAGGCCCACAGCTTTAATCCCAGCACTCAGGAGACAGAGGCAGGTGGATCTCTGGGAGTTCCAGGCCAGTCTGGTCTACATAGTGAGGCCCTGTCTCAAAAATAAAAGAAAGTAGGTCCACAACCCAAGTTTCTTGGCATTTTCTTCCCAAAGAGGCCCTGGCATTTGAACACTGTGGTAGAGTAGTGTAACTGGTCTGTGATAAATTACAAATATCCTGTTAAGCTAAATTATTAAATCAGGAGATTATTTTATCACACACTCCTTTTCTATCTGTCTCTCTCCCTCCCTCTTTTCCTCCCCCTCTCTCTCTTTTCGAGACAGATCTATGTAGCCCTGGCTAGCCTGAAACTCACTATGTAGACCAGGCTGGCCTCAAACACATAGGTGATCCTCCTGCCTTCAGTTTTCCTGGACAGACACCCACACTTCATGTAGCAGCCAGTCTCCAGGATAACCCACAAGAATCCCCCTCTGGTCTGGCCTGTGAGACTAGCAGTATGGCAGAAGGAAGGTGTGAGAACTGAGGTTAGGTCTTAAAGGGTGATCTGGCTTACACCATGTTCTCTGGAATGGCTTTCTGCCCTAGATGAACATTTACGTCCCAACAATTTCCTTACCTCTGCTATGATGTTGTAGGGAGGAGGGGCCTTTGTTAGGTGATTGAGAGAAATGACTCTAGATTCTGCCCTCACGAAAGGCTTAACATAGCTCCCTTGCCATGTGAGGACAATTGAGAAGACAGCATCAGGACTGGAGAGATGGTCCAGCAGTTAACACTAACTGCTCTTCCAGAGGACCTGGGTTCAATTCCCAGCACCCACATGGCAGCTCACAACTGTCTGTAACTCCAGTTCCAGGGGACCTGACACCTTCACACAGACATACACACAGGTAAAACACCAATATACATAAAATAAAAATAATTTATTAAAAGGAAAAAAAAAAAAAACAGTATCTGTGAACCAAGGAGTGGGCCCTTACCAGGTACTGAACTATGAGAAAAAAGTTGCTATTAAGAGCCACCCAGTTCATGGTACCAGACAGTTGTGATTATGCCACTAGCTTTATGGGGAAGCCAGGGTCTGTGGCTAAGGAACTTCAAGCAGCCTACTGGATAGGCCTGTGCTGCGAACAGACCTGCCAACAGCTAGTGGTAATGCCCCAGTGAGCAATTGGATTGGATCCCTCTAGAGCTGGAGTTACAAGTGGTTGTGAGCTGCCACGTGGGTGCTGGGAACCCAACTCTTGTCCTCTGCAGGAGCAGCAAGCATTCTTTCCCAATATTGCAGTAATAGGAAAGAAACTTAACAGTTTTGCTACAAAAACAAGCTTGTACCTGTTACATCATGGAGCTTCTGCCTAGAGCAGCATAAATGTAAGGGGCACTTGCAGGTTCTGAACACCCCTCCTGTTTGGGAGTCCTTGCCCCCAGAAAAGCTGAACTGAAGAGACCAGTGAGAACCATTGCTGCTCTGCCAGCTGGGATACAAGCCCTTGACGCAGGCTCTGCCAATCAGATGCACTTATCTGGGATTTTCAATCTGAAACTAATGACAGAGGAACAAGGACAGTGGACACTTCATTCTGGTGTCCGTGGCAGCGGCTTCAAGTTGGCAGGCACAATGATGTCTGTGTTGCCAACCCTTGGATCCAGTGTTGGACGCCAGGGAAGACAACAGCGCAGGCTGGTTCCTGTGTCCAGTGGCAGCAGGGTGTCCTGCTCCCTGGCTCCCTGGCTCTGCTCTGCTGGTGGTTTTTCTGTATAACTTGTCTTTATTCCTGCTTATTCCCTGAGTTGACCCGTGGGCCATCCATTAAGGACTATGTCAGGAAGGTAACTGACAGAAAACTTAGTGGACGTCTGTTCTGATCCTCACTGAAAGGTGAGACGGACCGGTAAAGAGTGGAGACTAGCTAATTGGACTGGTTTGGGATGAAGGCAAGGAGAACCCAGTGAACATTAAGGGAGTGGAGTTTTCAGAGCCTGTGAAAGACAGCAAAGGAGTGGACTAACTCAGTAATCATGAACTCATGTGCCAATTAAAGGCATGGCTTGAGGCTTACAAATGCAATTACTATAGGAACATATTAGGGGTACACCAAGATAAAGAGCTGGGGAAGTCTGACTGCTGTTAACCTTTTTTTAAGACAGCATCTCACTATGTAGCCTATGTAGCAAGCTTTGTTGTTGGCCACCAGCTCACAAATAACGACACAAGAGTTATAAATTATGAAAGCTCAGCCTTAGCTTAGGCTTGTCCCAGTCGCTCTTATAACTTAAATTAACCCATTTATATTAATCTATGTTTTGCCTCGTGACTTTTTCACCTTCCATTCTGTATGTCCAACTCCCTCCATTTTCTTGTTGGCATCTCCCGAATGCCTAAATTCATCTCCTACTTCCTTTCTGTCTGGAAGTCCCGACTATACCTCCTGCCTAGCTATTGGCTGTTCAGCTCTTTATTAAACTAATTACAGTAATACATTTTCACATAGTGTACAAATATCCCACAAGCAGCCTAGGCTGCCCTGTGTAGACCAGGCTGGCCTCAAACTCAGAGATAATGACTTTCGCTGCCTCCTGAATGCTAGGATTAAAGGCATAGACAGCCACACCTGGCCTGGCTGCTTTTTTGTTATTCAAATTGTGTGTGTGAGTATGTAGTTTATGTGCATGAGTGTGTGTGGGAAGGGGGGGTGCAGGCACCTATGCACATGCATGGAGGCCTGAGAAGGACATCAGGTATTACTTGGCCTTAATTCCTTGGGACAGGATCACTCTATCTAGAGCTAGCCCCAGAGATCCTCTCATCTCTACCATTTACTGCTCTGGTTACAAGCATGAGAGGCCACAGCTGGTCTCACGTGAGCACTGGGGATTTAAACACAAGTCATTATGCTTATGTAACATGTGCTGTAATACATTGAGCCATCTTTCCAGCCCCCTTATGTTGTTTTCCCACCATGTGACCCAGGCTAGCCTTGAACTCTAGATCCTGCCTCCTGACTCCAGAGTGTTGGCATTACAGGCACACACCACCATACTCAGCTTTTATTATTGTTCCTAATATTGCTGAAATTGTGTTTTGTGACAGGGTCTCGTGTAGCCCAGGCTGGCTACAAGCTTGTTATGTAGTCAAGGATGACCTTGAACTTCCGATTCTTCTGCCTCCACTTCCTAAGTGCAGGGATTGATTAGAAGCATGCACCATCACACCTAGCTTTTTTTGTTTTTTGAGAGAAGATCTCAGGTGGAGTTGGCTTTCAACTCCATAGCTGAGGATCACCTAAAACCTCTGGTCCTGCTGCCTTCACTTAAGTGCTGGGATTAAGGTGTGTGCCACCAAATCAATTTCGTATTACTGAAGTCTTCACAGTGACAAGATCAGAATTCTAAATAATTAGCTCAACTTATCAATTTAAAATCCAGGTGTTGTAGAATATTACTTTAAGGTGTGGTGTGTTACTTTTGTTTATGGTGCATTTGTTTAACTCTGTGAAGCTGTGTTACTTTGCCTGTCTAAAACACCTGATGGTCTAATAAAGAGCTGAACAGCCAATAGCAAGGCAGAAGAGAGAAATAGGCATGGCTGGTGGGCAGAGAGGAGAAATAGAAGGAGAAATCTGAGAGGAGGAGAAGAAAGAGAACAAGGAGAGGAGGATGCTAAGGGCCAGCCACCCAGCCAGCCATGGAGTAAGAATGAAAGTAAGATATAAAGAAGTAAGAAAAGGAAAAAGCAAAGAGGTAAAAGGTAGATGGGATAATTTAAAGAAAAGCTGGCAAGAAACAAGCCAAGCTAAGGCTAGGTGTTTATAATTAAGAATTAGCCTCTGTGAGTGATTTATTTGGGAGCTGGGTGGCGGCCCTCCAAAAGAGCAAAAAAAAAAAAAAAAAAACCAAAAACATTTTGGCATACAAATATGGTGCTTAAATTTCCATAGGGTCTGAGACAGCTTGAAGAAAAAAGAGGATACAGCTCCTTTAAGAGTTTCTGCCTGCTGGGCGGTGGTGGTGCACATCTTTAATCCCAGCACTCGGGAGGCAGAGCCAGGCGGATCTCTGTGAGTTAGAGACCAGCCTGGTCTACACAGTGAGATCCAGGAAAGGCACAAAGCTATACAGAGAAACCCTGTCTCGAAAACAAAAAACAAAAAAACAAAACAAAAAAAAACAACCAACCAAACAAACAAAAAGTTTCTGCCTGGCTGGGTGGTGGTCATGCATGTCTTTAATCCCAGCACTGGGGCAGAGCCAGGTGGATCTCTGAGTTCGAGGCCAGTCTGGTCTACAGAACGAGCTCCAGGACAGACACCAAAACACAGAGAAACCCTGTCTCAAAAAACCAAAAAAAAAAAAAAAAAAAAGAGAGAGCATTTCTGCGCCTGCTGGTGAGCCCTTGAGCAGCCAGTACATTAAGTAGGAACAAAAGATGAAGTAAAAATGCCTGCTACAGTGTAAACATCAGCATTCTAGAGCTCTAGGAAGGTTGAACAGTTTTCGGTCCCATACACCTCTGACTGGGCTGTGAGCTTTAGGCTCAGCTTTCACGACCCAATAAGCAGGCAGAGCCAGCCAAGAGAATGGCTTGGAGGATCCAGGTGCAGCTTAGCAGTGTAAAGTTTGCTTGTGCAGTCAAAAAAGATTAGTGATATGCAGTAAAAGAGGTCCAGATGGAAAAACCTCTAAATAGGTTCCAGTATGTTTTACTGGTGTGTAAGCTTAAGAAAGAAAAGAAAATGCGTATAGATAGTCATAGAAAGAAATAGATTAAAAATAATAAAGTCTTTCAAGAGACGGTAAAAGTAGTATAAAAGAAAAAAGCCACATAAGATAGGAAATACACAGGGCATATGGATCCTATATAGTGTTGTGTGATTTTGAATTTATTGAATGTTGATAAGCAAACAACAGCTGCTAAGACACATGGGATTGTGAACTGGACTGTTGAAATATTCCAGCCTAGATATTTTAAGAATGCCTTAACTTATTATTATTATTATTATTATTATTATTATTATTATTATTATTTTTCGAGACAGGGTTTCTCTCTGTAGCTTTGGAGCCTGTACTGGACTAGCTCTGTAGCCCAGGCTGGCCTCGAACTCACAGAGATCATCCTGCCTCTGCCTCCCAAGTGCTGGGATTACAGGCATGCGCCACCATCGCCCGGCAAACAAATCTTCTTTTTTTTTTTTAATTCTTTTTCTTTTTCTTTTTTTTTTTTAAAGATTTTATTATTTATGTGTATGAGTGCTTTATCTGCACGTACAACTTTATGCCAGAAGAGGGCATCAGATCCCACTAGAGATGGATGTGAGCCACCATGTGGGTGCTGGGAGTTGAACTCAGGACCTCTGGAAGAGCAGGCAGTGCTTTTAATCACTGAGTCATCTCTCCAGCCCTGTCTTAACTTTAAAATGGAAGTCAAAAACTGTATTTTTCAAATGGAAATAAAAAATGCTTTGGAGTTTTGTTCACACAGGAGACAAGAGGCTGTGGATTCCTTCAGGAATAATATGGATCAGGTTTGGTCAAGGGAGACCTGAAACTTGACAGGTGATATCTATCAGCAAAGGTTACTGCTGGTCTTCCCAGGACTTGGCCATTATCTCAAAATTATCTCAGGGGGTTGGGGATTTAGCTCAGTGGTAGAGTGCTTGCTAGGCAAGCACAAGGCCCTGGGTTCGGTCCTCAGCTCTGGGGAAAAAAAAAGTCCCAGCACTCGGGAGGCAGAGGCAGGTGGATCTCTGTGAGTTTGAGGCCAGCCTGGTCTACAGAGCGAGATCCAGGACAGGCACCAAAACTACATGGAGAAACCCTGTCTTGAAAAACAAACAAACAAAAAAAAAACAAAAAAAAAAAAAAAAAAAAAAAAAAAAAAAAAAGAAAAAAATTATCTCAGGGACCCTTGAAGATACTTTGTCCACAGACAACAGGAAGCAGTTTGGAGAACACAACAATGTCCACATTCCCAAGAGAGGTGTGGGAGCTTTGGGTTAATTGGTGGGTTATGGATGTTTGTTATCATTTAGGGGAATATAGGATAAAAAGACAACTATTAATCTCAGATATTGGGGGCTGGAGAGATGGCTCAGTGGTTAGGAGTGCTGGCCGCTCTTCCAGAGGTACTGAGTTCAATTCCCAGCAACCACATGGTGGCTCACAACCATCCATAATGAGAGCTGGTGCCCTCTTCTGGCCTGCAAGCATACATGTAGGCAGAACATTGTATACATAATAAATAAATAAATCTTTAAAAAAAAATCAGGATTGGGGATTTAGCTCAGTGGTAGAGTGCTTGCCTAGCAAGCACAACGCCCTGGGTTCGGTCCTCAGCTCAGGGGAAAAAAAAAGTAGAAAAAAAAATCTCAGATATTTTGCATTGGCATGGATTTTGGTATATTGATACAAATTTAAAGTTATTTTTGTTACACTATATGTTTCTACTCATTTAGATTATTGTGCTTATGTAGTTCATTTAAAAACGCAATGTATAGACTGGGCATGGTGGCTCATGCCTTTAATCCCAGCATTTGGGAGGCAGAGGCAAGCGGATCTCTGTGAGTTATACAGAGAAACCCTGTCTTGAAAAACAAACAAAAACAAACAAACAAACAAACAAAAATGCAATGTATAAATAAGTAATGAGGTTAGTAGTAAATCTATAATAATCAAACTTGTAGTCACAATAGATATGTCTTCTAGGTTAAATAGGTGTATCTTGGATCGATAAATGGTCTTCAAACACTTCAAAGACCTACAGAATATGACATTTAAAGTATTTTGTTAGCCTAAGTTTTTTCTTGACAATGAGACACATCTGCTCCTGGCAGCGCCAATTTATTTCAGAGATGATGGGCACTGAAGAAACTCCTTATGGAGTTTGCTTTCACTGTGGCAAGGTTAGCCACTAGGCAGAGAAACTGCCCTTGCCTTTAACTGCTGACAATGTGCTGTGCAGACTGGACATGCAGGACACACAGGACAAAGAATGTTGAACTTTGCCCGAACAAGACAGAACAGTCCTACAAAATTCCTGCTTCACAGAAGAGGCTGCCAGATATTCTGCAGGACACAGAGGAAAACAACTGAGGAACTCTGCCAACACAAGGCAGGACAGTCCTTCACATTTCTTGCTTCACTGAAGTTTACCAGAAATTCTGGGCCTTCCCTGTGTCTGTCTTCCTCGGTTTCCAGGCCATGCCCGAGGGTAGTGGGGGTTGGACCACAACCCTGGATTTACACCAAACACAAGTCTCAGGAGCAGGTAGAAGGGCAGAGAGTGGAAGGGCCTGGGATCCAATGAAACCTTAATTTCAATGGGTCCATAGTCCGGGGACAGTCCACTTGGCAGCAGTTGTGGCTTCTGCTTTCCTGACCTGGGTGTGGTGGATCCATGGTGTAATGTCAGCTACCTTCAGACCCATAGGAGTGGAGAGAATCACCATGCAGAGTCCTTGCCAAGTTGGTTTTAGTGCCCTTTGGGTACCTGCCTGACCCAGACAGTGTCACTGGACTGGAACAAGGTGAAACTGGTAGTGGACCTGGAAGTCAGCTAGGTCTCTCAGATAGCACAATGAACAGCATTTGCGGAGGACTGGAGTGCCTGTAGTGATGAGGAAGTAATGGTTAGAGAGTTATGTCAACTGCTTTTCTCTCAGCCTGGGGAGCAGTGGGGGAGGTCTTCCAAATATAATTTCATAGGGGGATAAATCCCTCCCTATATGGGGTGCAGTGGCCCAAAACAAAGCAAAGGAGGAAGGCCTGTCCATTCTTTGTTAAAAGTGTTTTGTTTTGTTTTTTTATGTCTTGTTTATTCTTTTACCTGGCCAGAACTCTGAGGTCTATATGCACAATGAAGTTTTTAATCTATGTCTAAAGCTTTAACTATTAATTGTGAGGTTTTGGCTATGAAAGCCAGACAATTGTTGGAGCCCATTGCTAGGGGGGAGCTAAATTAGGGGACCATTTCCTGGAGGAACATTTTAGCTACTATTGGAGCAGTCTTAATCCAGATGGGGAATGCTTCTACCCACCCGGAAAGGGTATCTTTAAAAACTAGCAAGTACATTTATCCTCTCCCAGCAGGCCAGATCTTGGTGGAGCCAGTTTTTCCAGAGTTGGTGGGGGTGTTGGTCTCTCATTTGGACCCCTTACTGGGTAAGGGCTCTCTGTTTTGGATTCACTTGATCAAAAACCTGGCATCTAGCTGAGACATCCCACACATCTCAAAACACAAAAACCCAGAAAGCTTAAACAGAATACTCACATAAGAGATCAAATAGCCATAGGAACAGAACCACCCTGAACCATATACTTAAGAGGAGTGAGGGAGTTATTATAACTTGAATGTGAAAGGCCCTTCACAGACTCATGATCTGGGGGCTTGGTTGTAGGTGATGGACCTTTGGGAAGTAACTAGAGGCTAGTGGTCCTGATCTATTAGATGGATTTATGATGGTACCATTGGAAAGTGCTGAAAAGCAGGAGGCCTAGTTGGAGGAAGTGTCAATGGAGGCTCCTTCCTTGGTCTCCACTCCCTGGCTGCCATTAGGTGTCCTCTGCCACACTCTCCTCATGCCCTGATTCTCTGCCTCACCCACCTTAAACCCAAAGCAATAGATCATGATGACCTTGCATCGAAATCCTGAGACGACAAGCAAAACCAATCTTTCTTCCTTGAACTTGCTTTTATGAAGTATTTTCTCACATAACAAAAATCTAACTAGCACACACGTGTCCCACAAAAACCTCCTGTCCTGGAGTGTCCAGAGCAAAATTGCCCAGAATAGCCAAGTGCACGAACAACTCACAACTATATTAAAACATTTTAAAAGATTGGTTCTATTTGTGTGTCTGTCTGTGTATACTCACATGTGTATGGGAGTCTGCAGAAGCCAGAATAGGTCATTGGATGTCCTGGAGCTGGAGTTACAAATGGTTGTGAGCTGCCAGACGTGGGTAATAAGAACTGAGCTCAGGTCCTCTGGAAGAGCAGCAAGTGCTCTTAACCACTTAGCCATCTCTCCAGCCCCTCACAACCTTACAAATGATCAATAAACAAGAGATGGCATACCCCAACCATGGAATATTATTTAGCAGTAAAAAGAACAAAGTTGCTATGACATTTGGATGTGAAATAGAGGAAGCCAGTCATAAAAGATTGCATACATGCTGTTACATTACCTTAAATGTAAACATGCATTTACGTGAACTGTCCAGAACATAAAGATATCCATAAAGAGAAAACAGATTTGTGGGTTCTGAGGGTTGAGTTTGGGGGAGCAGGGAATGACACTGATGGCTTACATTTCACCTTACCCTAAATACGGTAGCATGTGCCCCCAAGAGAAGGGCATTCTCCTGTAAGCCCACAACAGTCTTCTCGTTTTTAGAGTCCTTTACATCTTTACATAGTCTTTAAACCTTTAAAACATTTCCAGACTTGTTTAGTTTATGTGGATGATGTTTGCCTATGTGCATGTTAACGTACCATGTGTGTACCTGGTGCCCACAGAGGCAGAAGAGGCATCAGATCCCCTGGGACTAGAGTTGCAGATGGTTGTGAGCTGCTGTGTGAGTGCTGGAAACCAAACCTGGGTCCTCTGCAGTAGCAAATGTTCTTTAGAACCAAGCTCTCTCTCCAACCCCTACATTTTTACACATTTTAAAAAGATATCTGGGGTTGGAGATTTAGCTCAGTGGTAGAGCGCTTGCCTAGCAAGTGCAAGGCCCTGGGTTCAGTCCTCAGCTCCGGGGGGAAAAAGATATCTTATTACATTTATTTATTTATTATATGTGTGCTTTGTATACATGCTATACTCTACAAGCTACATGGAGTCAGTTGTCTCCTTCACCATGTGTGTCCTGAGAATTGAACTCAGGTCATCAGACTTAGTGGCAAGTGCCTTTCTCCACTAAGCCATATCGATGCCCCCACAGCACAGTTTTATACATACATACACACATACACACACACACACACACACACACACACAATTTAGACTAGTTTAATAGTTCAATTATATCACCTAATATACAGTTTATATCCAAAGTCACTGCTTGTGATGGCTATTCTTGGTTGTCAACCTGACTATATCTGGAATTAATTTAAACCCAAGCAGCTGGGTACCCCTGTGAGGGATTTCTTAATTAAATCATTTGAAGTGGGAAGGCCTACCTTTAATCCAGATCTTTTGAGGTGGGAAAAATCCACCTTTAATCTAGGTCATACCTTCTGCTGGCAGTCTATATGAAGGACATGGAAGAGGGAAGCTTGCTCTGTTTGGCTGCTCTCTCTCTCTCTCTCTCTCTCTCTCTCTCTCTCTCTCTCTCTCTCTCACTGGCAAGTCCTTTCCTTCACTAGCATTAGAGCCTATTTCTTTGGGATTCTGGTATACACTGAACACCAACTGAGACATCCAGCCTCGTGGACTGAACAACTACTGGATTCTTGCACCTTCCATTGGTAGACAGCCATTGTTGGACTAGCTGGACCATAGCCTGTAAACCATATTACATTATATATATATTATATATAACATATATAGTACATATATACATAGTATGTATATACAATGTATATATTCTGTAAATTCTGTTCCTCTAGAGAATTGTACATACACACACACACACATATATTCTGTAAGTTCTCCTCTAGAGAACCCTGACTAATACACCAAGCTAGATAGCTATAAAAAGGGATATTTTAAAAAAGGGATTAATGCAGAAATGCTGCAAGCTTAAGACCAGCCTGGGCTACATAGCAAGTTCAAGGTTAGCCAGGGTAAGACCCTTTCTCAAAAATGAAAACAACAACAATAAGAAGCTAGAGAGAAGCAGAAAGTGAAAATCAACTGAATTTCATCAACCACCACCACCATTTAGTCCACTGACCTCTCATTTGTATAAAATGTGGTGCCGTTTGTAAGTGGGTTTCTTCTCGGCATTATGCCGTAGACATCTATTTCACAGTAGCCATCTGTTTGGCCCAATTCTCCTTTGAGGCCTGGTTCATTTTCAGTGCTGGGCTCTGACAGCTGGGTCATCACACAGATTTCATAAAGATTTGAACTTTATCCACAAGGAGGCAGCAAGCAACCATGCTAAGATTTTTTTAAAAGTTAAAGGAAGTCCATGCACATACACA
>CABHPQ010119831.1:32172-46238 GCA_902168405.1 Peromyscus aztecus | reverse complement strand
CAGGGGTGCAGTCTGTGGTCATCCCTTGGTACTGGATATGGAGCCCAGGAGAGGGGTGCAGTCTATGGTCATCCCTTGGTACTGAATATTGGGCACAGGGGAGTGGGCGCAGTCTGTGGTCATCCCTTTGTACTGGATATTGGGCCCAGTGGATTGGTTGCAGTATATAGTCATCCATTGGTACTGGATTTGGAGTCCAGGGGAGGGGTGTAGTCTGTGGTCATCCCTTGTTACTGGATATTGTGCCCAGTGGAGTGGGTTCAGTATATGGTCATCCATTGGTACTGGATATGGATCCAAGGGGATGGATGCAGTCTGTGGTCATCCCTTGTTACTGGACATTGGGCCCAGTGGAGTGGGTGCAGTCTATGGCCATCCAGTGGTACTGGATATTGGGCAGAGTGGAGTGGGTGGAGTCTGTGGTCATTCCTTGGTACTGGATATGGACCCCAGGGTAATCGGTACAGTCTGTGTTCAGCCCTTGATACTGGATATGGAGTCCAGGGGAATGGTTGCAGTCTGTGGTCATCACTTGGAACTGGATATGGAGCCCAGGGTAGTCGGTACAGTCTGTGGTCAGCCTTTGGTACTGGATATGGAGCCCAGGGGAGGGGGTGCAGTTTGTGGTCAACCCTTGGTACTGGATATGGATCCCAGGGGAGGGATGTAGTCTGTGGTCATCCCTTGGTACTGGTAATGGAGCCCAGGTGAGTGGGGACAGTCTGTGGTCATCCCTTGGTACTGGATATGGAGCCAATTGGAGTGGGTGCAGTCTGTGGTCTTACCTTGGTACTGGATATGGAGCCCAGGGGAGTGGGTGCAGTCTATTGGCATCCATTGGTACTGGATATGGAGCCAGGGAATGGGTGCAGTCTGTGGTCTTACCTTGGTACTGGATATGGAGCCCATGGTTGTCTATGCAGTCTGTGGTCATCCCTTCATACTGGATATGGAGACCAGGGGAGTGGGTGCAGTCTGTGGTCATCCCTTAGGACTGGGTATGGCGACAAGGAGAGGGGTGCATTTTATGGTTATCCCTTGGTACAGGATATGGATCCGAGGAGAGAAGTGCAGTCTGTGGTCATCCTTTGGTACTGGATGTGGATCCCAGGTGAGTGGGTATAGTCTGTGGTCATCCCTTGCTATTGGATATGGAGCCCAGTGGATTGGTTGCAGTCTATGGTCATCCATTGGTGCTGGAAATGTAGCCCAGGGTAGTGGGTACAGTCTGTTGTCATCCCTTCCTCCTATATTTAGAATCCAAGGGGAGTGGTTGCACTCTGTGTTCATCCCATGGTACTGGATATGGAGCCCAGGTTTGGGATGCAGTCTGTGGTCATCTCTTTTTTCCTGGATATGGATCCCAGGGGACAAGTGCATCCTGTGGTCATCCATTGGTCCTGTATATGAAGCCCAGGTGATTGGCTGTAGTCTATGTTCATTCTATGCTACTGGATATGGAGCCCAGAGGAGTGGGTGCAGTGTGTCATCATCCCTTGGTACTGGATATGGTGCCCAGGGGAGTGGGTCCAGTCTGTGTTTATCCCTTGGTTTTGAATATGGAGCCCAGGGGAGTGGGTTCAGTCTGTGGTCATCCCCTTGTCCTGGATATTGATCCCAGGGGAGAGGTTGCAGTCTGTGATCATCCCTTGGTACTGGATGTGGAGCCCAGGGGAGTGGGGACAGTCTGTTGTCATCCCTTGGTACTGGAAGTGGAGCCCAGGGGCGTGGGTGCAAAATGTGGTCTTCTCTTATTACTGGATATGGAGCCCAGTGTAGTGGGTGCACTGTGGTCGTAACTTATTACTGGATATGGAGCCCGGGGGAGTGGGTGCTTTCCGTGGTCATTCCTTGGTACCTGATATGGAGCCCAGGAGGGTAGGTGCAGTCTGTGGTCAGCCCCTGGTACTGGATATTGGGCCCAGGGAAAGGATGCAGTCTGTGGTCTTCTCTTGGTACTGATATGGTGCCGAGGTGAGGGGTGCAGTCTGTGATCATCTCTTTGTACTTGATATGGAGCCAGGGGTGTGGGTGCAATCTATGGTCATCCCTTGTTACTGGATATGGAGTCCAGTGGAAGGGTACAGTCTGTTTTCATCCCTTGGTACTCCCAGTTGAATGGGTGTAGTCTGTGGTCTTTCCTTGTTACTGGATATGGAGCCCAGGGGAGTGTGTGCAGTCGGTGTTCATTCTTTCTTCCTGGATATAGAGCCCAAGGGAGTGGTTTCCGTCTGTGGTTATCCCTTGGTACAGGATATGGAGCCCAGGGAAGGAGTGCAGTCTGTGGTCATACCTTGATCCTTTATATGAAGACCAGGTGAGGAGTGTAGTCTGTGGTTATCCCTTGGTACTGGATATGGAGCTCGCGCAGTGGGTTCAGTCTGTGGTCATCCCTTGGTACTGGATATGGAGCCCAGGGGAGTGAGTTAGGTTTGTGGTCATCCCTTGGTACTCCTTATTGAGCCCAGGGGAAGGGGTACAGTCTGTGGTCATTCCTTTCCATTGGATATGGTGTCCAGGGGATTGGATGCAGGCTGTGTTCATCCCTTGGTACTGATACGGTGCCCAGGGGAGTAATGCATTCTGTGGTCATTCCTTGGTAACTATATGGAGCCCAGGGAAGTGAGTGCAGTCTGTGGTCATCTTCTGGTGCTGGATATGGAGACCCATGGAGTGGGTGCAGTCTGTGGTCAGCCATTGGTACTGGATATGTAGCACAGGGGAAAGGTGCAGTCTGTGGTCATGCCTTGGAACTGGATATGGAGCCCAGAGGAGTTGGTGCACTCGGTCGGCTGCACTTGGTACAGAATACAGAGCCCAGAGTAGTGGGTATAGTCTGTGCTCATCCCTTGGTACTGCATATGGATCCTAGGGAAGGGTTGCAAGTTGTGGTCATCCATTGATACTGGATATGGAGACCAGGGGAGTGGGTGTAGTCTGTGGTCTTTCCTGTTACTGGATATGGAGCCCAGTGGTGTGGGTGCAGTCTGTGGTCATGCCTTGGTACTGGATATGGATCCAAGGGGAGTGGGTGCAGTCTGTGGTCATCCCTTGTACTGTATATGGAGCCCAGGGGACTGAGTGCAGTCTGTGGTATTCCCTTGGTACTGGATATGTAGGACATGGGAGGAGGGCAGTCTTTGGTCATCCCTTTTTACTGGATATGGAGCCAGGAGTCGGGTGCAATTCTTGGTCATCACTTGGCCCTGGATATGGAGCCCAGGGGGGAAGGGTGCAGCCTGTGTTCATCCCTTGGTACTGGTTTTTGAGCCCAAGGGAAGGGGTGCAGTTACTGGATACGTTCATCCCTTAATCCTGGACCTGGAGTCCATTGGAGGGGTGCAGTCTGTGGTCATTCCTTGGTAATGGATTTGGAGCCCAGGGCATTGGTACACTCTGTTGTCATCACTTGGTCATTCATATGGATTCCAGGAGAGGGGTGAAGTCTGTGGTCATCCCCTGGTAGTGAACATGGAGGCCAGGGTAGTGTGTGCAGTCTGTGTTCATCCCTTAGTACGCTATATGGAGCCCAGGGGAGTGCGTGCAGTCTATGATTATTCCTTTGTACTGGATATGGAGCCCAGGGGAGTAGGTGCAGTCTGTGGTCTTCCTTTGGTACTGGATATGTAGCCAAGGGGAGGGGTGCATTCTGTGGTCATCCCTTGGTACTAGATATTTGGCCCAGTGGAGTGGGTGCTTTCTGTGGTCAGTCCTTGGTAATGGATATGGAGTCCAGGTGAGAGCGTGCAGTCTGTGGTCATTCCTTGGTACCTGATATGGAGCCCAGGAGGGTAGGTGCAGTCTGTGGTCATGCTTTGGTACTGGATATTGGGCCCAGGGAAAGGGTGCAATCTGTGGTCTTCTCTTGGTACTGATATGGTGCCAAGGTGAGGTGTGCAGTCTGTGGTCATCTCTTTGTACTGGATATGGAGCGAGGAGTGTGGGTGCAATCTATGATCATCGCTTGGTACAGTGTATGGAGCCCAGGGGAGTGGGTGCAGTCTGTGGTCATGCCTTGGTACTGGATATGGAGACCAGGGGTAGGTTGAGGTCTGTGGTCATCCCTTTTTCCTGGATATGCAGACCAGGGGACGTGTGCATTCTGTAGTCATCACTTGATCCTGTATATAAAGCCCAGGTGAGGGGTCCAGTCTGTGGTCATAGCTTGGTACTAGATATGGAGCTCAGGGAGGGGTGCAGTCTGTGGTATTCCCTTGATACTGGATATGGGGTCCAGGGGAGTGTGTACAGTCTGTGGTCAATGCTTGATACTGGATGTGGATGCCAGAAGAGGGGTATAGTCTGTGGGCATCTCTTGGTACTGGATATGGAGCCCAGTAGAGGTGTGCAGTCTGTGGTCAGACCTTGGTACTGGACATGGAGTCTAGGCGAGTGGGTACATTTTGTTGTCATCCCTTGGTACTGGATATGGAGCCCAGGGGAGTGGATGAAGTCTGTGGTCATCCCTTTTTCCTGGATTTGGAGGCCAGGGTAGGGGTACAGTCTCTGGTCATATCTTGATACTAAATATGGAGCCCAGGGGAGAGGGTACAGTCTGTGTACATCCCTTGGTACTTGATATGGAGCCCAGGAGAGTGCGGGCAGACTGTGGTCATCCCTTGGTACTGGATATTGAGCCCAGGTGAATGGGTGTAGTCTGTGGTCTTCCCTTGGTACTGGATATGGAGCCCCGGGGAGGGGTTCAGTCTGAGGTCATTACTTGGTACTGGGTATGGAGCTCAGGGGAGTGGGTACAGACTGTTGTCATCCCTTGCTACTGGTTATGGAGCCCAGTGGACTGGGTACATTATATGGTCATCCATTTTTACTGAATAGTGAGCCCAGGGGCATGGGTTCAGTCTGTGGTCATCCCTTGGTACGGGATATGGACACCAGGGGAGAGGTACAGTCTGTGGTCATCCATTGGTAATGGAAATGGAGCCCAAGGGAGTGGGTGCAGTCTGTGGTCCACCCTTTGTACTGGATATGGATCCTAGGGGAGGGCTGTAGTCTCTCATCATCCCCTCGTAGTGAATATGGAGCCCAGGGGAGGGTTACAGCCTGTAATCATCTCTTATTACTTGATATGGAGCCCAGGGGAGTGAGTACATTCTGTGTTCATCCTTTGGTACTGGACATGGAGTCCAGGGGAGTGGTTACATTCTGTGGTAATCCCTTGGTACTGGATATAGAGCCCAGGGGAGTGGGTGCTTTCTGTGGTCATCCCTTGGTACCAGATATGGAGGCCAGGGGAGTGGTTGAGGAATGTGATCATCCCTTGGTACTGGATATGTAGCCCATGGAATTTCCTGCAGTCTGTGGTCATCACTTGGTATTGGATATGGAGCCCAGGGGAGTGGGTACAGTCTGTGGTCATACCTTGATACTGGATATGGAGCACAGGGAAGTGGGTACAGTCTGTGGTCATCTCTTGGCACTGGATATGGAGCCCAGGGGAGGAGTGCAGTCTGTGGTTATCACTTGGTACTGGGTATGGATCCCAGGGAAGTGAGTACAGACTGTGGTCATCTCTTGGCACTGGATATGGATCGCTAGTGAGGGGTGCAGTCTGTGGTCATCCCTTGGTACTGGTTATGGAGCTCAGGGGAGTGGGTACGGTCTGTTGTCATCGCTTGGTACTGGATATGGAGGCCAGAGTAGGCATACAGTCTGTGGTCCTCCATTGGTACTGGATATGGAGCCCAGAGGAGTGGATGAATTCTGTGGTTGTCCCTTAGTACTGAATATGGAGCCCAGGAGTTGGGTGCATGGGGTTGTCATCCCTTGTAGTGGTAATTAGGAGTGGGGCGTGAGTACAGTCTATGTACACCACTTTTTATGGGTTATGGAGCCCAGCGCAGTGGGTACAGGAGGTGATTCCCCTTGTTCCTGGATATGGAGACCCGGGGAGTGGGTGCAGTCTGTGGTCATCCCCTGGTACTGGATATGGAGACCAGCGGAGTGAGTGCAGTCTGTGGTCTTATCTTAATACAGGATATAGAGCTGAGGGGAGTGGCTGCTTTCTGTGGTCATTCCTTGGTTTGAGATATGGAGGCCAGGGGAGTGGGTGCAGGATGTGATCATCCCTTGGTACTGGATATGGTGCCCAGGGGAGGGGGCAGTCTGTGGTCATCCCTTGGGAGTGGATATGGAGCACAGAGGAGTTTTACAGGCTGTAGTCATCCCTTGGTAGTAGATATGGAGCCCAGGGGAGTGGTTGCAGTCTGTGGTCATCACTTGGTAGAAGATATGGAGCATGGTGTGTGTGTGCAGTCTGTGGTTAGCCCTTGGTACTGGATATTGGGCACAGGAGAATGGGTCCACTCTGTGGTCATCCCTTAGTACTGATATTGTGCCTAGGTGAGGGGTGCAGTATGTGGTCATCCTTTGGCTCTGTTTATGGAGCCTAGGAGAGTTGGTGCAGTCTGTGGTCATCCCTTGGAACTGGATATGGAGCCCAGGGGAGTGGTGCAGTCTGTGGTATTCCCTTTGTACTGATATGGTGCCCAGGGGAGGGGAACAGTCTGTGGTAATCCCTTGGTACTGGATATAAGCTCTGGGGATGGGCACAGTCTCTGGTCATCCCTTGGTACTAGATATGGAGCCCAAGTGAGTGGGTGTAGTCTGTGGTAATCCCTTGTTACTCGATATGGAGCCCTGGGGATGGGTGCAGTCTGGGGTCATCACTTGGTACTGAGTATGGAGCCCAGGTGAGTGGGTTCAGTCTACGGTCTTCCATTGGTGCTGGTTACGGATCCCAGGGGAGTGAGTGGAGTCTGTGGTCATCCCTTGGTACTGGATATGGATTCCAGGGGAGGGGTGCAGTCTGTGGTCATCCCTTGGTACTGGATATGGAGCCCAGGGGATGGGTGCAGTCTGTGGTCAGCCCTTGCTATTGGATATGGAGCCCAGGAGAGGGGTACAGTCTGGTCAGTCCTTGGTAGTGGTTATGGAACCAAGGGGAGTGTTTGTTTTCTGTGTTCCATGCTTGGTACTTGATATTGACAACAGGGGAGTAGGTAGAGTCTGTGGTCATCACTTATTTATTACTGGATATGGAGCCTAGTGGAGTGGTTGCAGTCTGTGGTCATCCCATGGGACTTGATATGTAGCCCAGGAGAGGGGTACATTCTGTGGTCATCCCTTGATCCTGTATATGAAGCCCAGATGAGGGGTGCAGAATGTGGCCATCCCTTGGTACTGGATATGGAGCCCATGGGAGTGGGTGCAGTCTGTGGTTCATCCCTTAGTACTGGATATGGAGCTGAGGGTAGTGGCTGCTTTCTGTGGTCATCCCTTGGTTGGAGATATGGAGGAAAGGGGAGTGGGTGCAAAATGTGATCATTCCTTAGTACTGGATGTGGAGCCCAGTGGAAAGTTGCAGTCTGTGGTCATCCCCTGATACTGGATATGGAGCCTAGGTAAATGGGTGTAGTCTTTGGTCATCCCTTGGTACTGGATATGGAGCCCATGTGAGGGGTGCAATCTGGTGTCATCACTTGGAAGAGGGTATGGAGCCTAGGGGAGTGGGTACAGACTGTGGTCATCCTTTGTTATTGGATAAGGAGCCCAGTGGAGTGGGTGCAGTCTATGGTCATTCATTGGTACTGGATATGGAGGCCAGGGGAGTGGGTCCAGTCTGTGGTCGTCCATTGGTACTGAATATGGATAGCAGGGGACAGGTGCAGTCTGTGGCCATCCCTTGGTAATGGATATGGAGCCCAGGGGAGTTGGTGCAGTCTGTGGCCCACCCTTTTTACTAGATATGGATCCTAGGGGAGGGGTGTAGTCTGTCTTCATCCCTTGGTAGTGGATATGGAGCTCAGGGGAGTGGTACAGTCTGTTATCATCCCTTGGTGCTTGATATGGAGTCCAGGGGAGTGGGTGCAGTCTGTGGTCCACTCCTCTTACTGGATATTGAGCCCAGGGGAGTGGCTGCAGTCTGTGGTCATCACTTGGTAGTGGATATGGAGAGCAGGGGAGTGGGTGCAGTCGGTGTTCATTCTTTCTTCCTGGATATAGAGCACAGGGAAGTGGTTGCAGTCTGTGGTAATCCCTTGGTACAGGATATGGAGCCCAGAGGAGGAGTGCAGTCTGTGGTCATATCTTGATCCTTTATATGAAGACCAGGTGAGGAGAGCAGTCTGGGGTTATCCCTTGGTACTGGAGATGGAGCGCTAGGAGTGGGTTCAGTCTGTGGTCATCACTTGTACTGGATATGGAGCCCGGGGAAGTAGGTGCAGTCTGTGGTCTTCCTTTGCTACTGGATATGTGGCCCAGGGGAGGGTGCACTCTGTGGTCATCCCTTGGTACTCCTTATTGAGCCCAGGGGAAGGGATACAGTTTGTGGTCATTCCTTTCTATTGGATAGGGAGTCCAGGGGATTGGATGCAGGCTCTGTTCATCCCTTGGTACTGATATGGTGCCCAGGGGAGTGATGCATTCTGTGGTCATCCCTTGGTACCAATATGGAGCCCAGGGAAGTGAGTGCAGTCTGTGGTCATACCTTGGTACTGGATATGGAGATCAGGGCGGTGGGTACTGTTGGTGTTCGGTCTTTCTTCCTGGTTATAGAGCGCAGGGTACTGGTTGCAATCTGTGGTAATCCCTTGGTACAGGATATGGAGCCCAGAAGGGGAGTGCTGTCTGTGGTCATATCTTGATCCTTTATATGAAGACCAGGTGAGGAGTGCAGTTGTTGTTATCCCTTGGTACTGGAGATGGAGCCGGGGAAGTGGGTTCTGTCTGTGGAAATCACTTGGTACTGGATATGGAGGCAAGGGGAGGGGTGCATTCTGTGGTCATCACTTGATCCTGTATATGAAGCTCAGTGAGGGGTGCAGTCTGTGGTCATAGCTTGGTACTAGATATGGAGCTCAGGGCAGGGGTGCAGTCTGTGGTATTCCCTTGATACTGGATATGGGGTCCAGGGGAGTGTGTATAGTCTATGGTCAATGCTTGATACTGGATATGGATGCCAGAAGAGGGGTGTAGTCTGTGGGCATCCCTTGGTACTGGATATGGAGCCCAGTAGAGGTGTGCAGTCTGTGGTCAGACCTTGGTACTGGACATGGAGTCTAGGCGAGTGGGTACATTTTGTTGTCATCCCTTGGTACTGGATATGGAGCCCAGGGGAGTGGATGAAGTCTGTGGTCATCCCTTTTTCCTGGATTTGGAGGCCAGGGTAGGGGTACAGTCTCTGGTCATATCTTGATACTAAATGTGGAGCCCAGGGGAGAGGGTACAGTCTGTGTACATCCCTTGGTACTTGATATGGAGCCCAGGAGAGTGGGGGCAAACTGTGGTCATCCCTTGGTACTGGATATTGAGCCCAGGTGAATGGGTGTAGTCTGTGGTCTTCCCTTGGTACTGGATATGGAGCCCCGTGGAGGGGTACAGTCTGAGGTCATCACTTGGTACTGGGTATGGAGCTCAGGGGAGTGGGTACAGACTGTCGTCATCCCTTGCTACTGGTTATGGAGCCCAGTGGACTGGGTACATTATATGGTCATTCATTTTTACTGAATAGTGAGCCCAGGGGCATGGGTGCAGTCTGTGATCATGTCTTGGTACAGGATATGGACACCAGGGGAGGGGTAAAGTCTGTGGTCATCCATTGGTAATGGAAATGGAGCCCAAGGGAGTGGGTGCAGTCTGTGGTCCACCCTTTGTACTGGATATGGATTCTAGGGGAGGGCTGTAGTCTCTCATCATCCCCTCGTAGTGAATATGGAGCCCAGGGGAGGGTTGCAGTCTGTGATCATCTCTTGGTCCTCGATATGGAGCCCAGGGGAGTGAGTACAGTCTGTGTTCATCCTTTGGTACTGGATATGGAGCCAAGGGGACTGGGTACATTCTGTGGTCCTCCCTTGGTACTGGAAATACACCCAGGGGAGTGGGTGCTTTCTGTGGTTGTCCCTTAGTACTGGATATGGAGCCCAGGAGTTGGGTGCATGGGGTTGTCATCCCTTGTAGTGGTAATTAGGAGTGGGACGTGAGTACAGTCTATGTACACCACTTTTTATGGGTTATGGAGCCCAGCGCAGTGGGTGCAGGAGGTGATCCCCCTTGTTCCTGGATATGGAGACCCGGGGAGTGGGTGCAGTCTGTGGTCATCCCCTGGTACTGGATATGGAGACCAGCGGAGTGGGTGCAGTCTGTGGTCAGCCCTTGGTACTGGATATTGGGCACAGGAGAATGGGTCCACTCTGTGGTCATCCCTTAGTACTGATATTGTGACTAGGTGAGGGGTGCAGTATGTGGTCATCCTTTGGCTCTGTTTATGGAGCCTAGGAGAGTTGGTGCAGTCTGTGGTCATCTCTTGGAACTGAATATGGAGCCCAGGGGAGTGGTGCAGTCTGTGGTATTCCCTTTGTACTGATATGGTGCCCAG
Source organism: Peromyscus aztecus (assembly GCA_902168405.1). NCBI lineage: Eukaryota > Metazoa > Chordata > Mammalia > Rodentia > Cricetidae > Peromyscus > Peromyscus aztecus. The sequence goes on along the minus strand of CABHPQ010119831.1, from coordinate 35,845 downwards.
GGGAAGGGAACAGTCTGTGGTAATCCCTTGGTACTGGATATGGAGCCCTGGTGATGGGTACAGTCTCTGCTCATCCCTTGGTACTAGATATGGAGCCCAAGTGAGTGGGTGTAGTCTGTGGTAATCCCTTGTTACTCGATATGGAGCCCTGGGGATGGGTGCAGTCTGGGGTCATCACTTGGTACTGGGTATGGAGCCCAGGTGAGTGGGTGCAGTCTGTGGTCATCCCTTGGTACTAGATATGGAGCCCAGGAGAGGGGTACAGTCTGGTCATCCTGGGTAGTGGTTATGGAACCAAGGGGAGTGTTTGTTGTCTGTGGTCCATGCTTGGTACTTGATATTGACCCCAGGGGAGTGGGTGGAGTCTGTGGTCATCACTTGATACTGGATATGGAGCCCAGTGGAGTGGTTACAGTCTGTGGTCATCCCATGGGACTTGATATGGAGCCCAGGGGAGGGGTACATTCTGGTCATCCCTTGATCCTGTATATGAAGCCCAGGTGAAGGGTGCAGAATGTGGCCATCCCTTGGTACTGGATATGGAGCCCAGGGAGTGGGTTAAGTCTGTGGTCATCACTTGGTACTGGATATGTAGCCCCGGGGAGTAGGTGCAGTCTGTGGTTTTCCTTTGGTACTGGATATGGAGCCCAGGGGAGGGGTGCAGTCTGTGGTCATCCCTTGGTATTCCTTATTGAGCCCAGTGGAAGGGATATAGTCTGTGGTCATTCCTTTCTATTGTATAGGGAGTCCAGGGGAGTGGGTGCAGGCTGTGTTCATCCCTTGGAACTCATATGGTGCCCAGGGGAGTGATGCATTTTGTGGTCATCCCTTGGTATCAATATGGAGCCCAGGGAAGTGTGTGCAGTCTGTGGTATCTTCTGGTACTGAATATGGAGCAGAGGGGAGTGGGTGCAGTCTGTGGTCATCCCTTGGTACTGGATGTGGAGACCAGGGTAGTGGGTGCAGTCTGTTGTCAGCCCTTGTTCCTGGATATGGAGCCCAGGGAAGTTGCTGCAGTCTGTGTTCTTACCTTGGCACTAGATATGGAATCCAGTGCATGCGAGCAGTCTGTGGTAATCCTTTGGTACTGGATATGGATCGCAAAGGAGTGAGTGCAGTCTGTGGTTGTCCCTTGATTCTGGATATGGAGCCCAGTGGAGCGGGTGGAGTCTCTGGTCATCCCTTGGTACTGGACATGGAGACCAGCGGAGGGATGCAGTCTGTGGTCCACACTTGGTACTGCATATTGAACCCAGGGGAGTGGGTGCAGTCTGTGTTTATCACTTGGTACTAGATATGGATCCCAGCAGAGTGGGTCCAGTAGGTGGTCATTGCTTCATCCTGGATATGGAGCCCAGAGGAGTGGTTGCAGTCTGTAGTCTTCCCTTTGTACTGGATATGGAGCCAAGGGGAGGGGTGCAGTCTTTGTCCATCCTTTTTTCCTGGATATGGAGCCCAGGGGAGGGGTAAATTCTGTGGTCATACCTAGATACTGGATATAGAGCCCAGGGGAGTGGGTACTGTCTGTATTCGTCCCTTGTTACTTGATATGGAGCACAGAATAGTGGGTGCAGTCTGTGGTCATCCCTTTCTACTGGACATGGAGCCCAGGGTAGTGGGTGCAGTCCATGGTCATCCTTTCATCCTGGATATGGAGCCCAAGTGGAGGTTTGCAGTCTGTGGTCATCACTTTTTCTGGGATATGGAGCCCAGGAGAGGGGTGCATTCTGTGGTCATCCCTTGATCCTGTATATGAAGCCCAGGTGAGGGGTGCAGAGTGTGGTCATCCCTTTTAACTAGATATTGAGCCCATGGGAGTGGGTTCAGTCTGTGCTGATCCATTACCAGTGGATATGTAGCCCAGGGAAGGGATGCCATCTGTGGTCATTCCTTGGTCTTGGATATGGAGCCCGAGGAAGGTGTAAAGTCTGAAGTCATTTTGTGGTACTGGATATGGAGCCCAGGGGAGTGGGTCCAATCTGTGGTCATCCGTTGTTACTGGATATGGAGCCGGGAGATTGGATCAGTCTGTGGTCATCCCTTGGTAGTGAATATGGAGCTCAGCTGAGGGGTGCACTCTGTGGTCATCACTTTGTATTGGATATTGAGGCCAGGAGAGTGGGTCCAGTCTGTAGTCATCCCTTGGTACAGGATGTGGAGCAAGGGGAGTGTGTGCAGTGTCTGGTCATCTTTTGGTACAGGATATGCAACCCAGGGTAGGGGTGCAGTCTGTGGTCAATCCTTGGTACTTTATATGGAGCCCAAGGGAGTAGGTACAGTCTATGGTCTCCCTTGTTACTGGATATGGAGCCCAGAGAAGTGGGTGCAGTCTGTGGTCAGCCATTGGTACTGGATATGGAGCCCAGGGGAGGGGTACAATCTGTGGTCATTCCTTGGTACTGCATATAGAGCCCAGGGGAGTGGGTGCAGTCTGTTGTCATCCTTTGGTACTTGATATGGCGCCTGGGGAGTGTGTCCAGTATGTGGTCATCTATTGGTACTGGATATGCATCCAGGGTAGTGGTGCAGTCTGTGGTCAGCCCTTGGTACTTTTTATGGAGCCCACGGGAGTGGGTGCAGTCTGTGTTCTTTCCTTGGTACTGATATGGTGCCCAGGAGAGTGCTGCAGTCTGTGGTCAGCACTTGGTACTGGATTTGGGGCCCAGCAGAGGGGTGCAGTTTGTGGTCATCCCTTGGTACTGGATATTGAGCCCAGGGGAGTTTGTGCAGTCTGTGGTCATCCCTTGGTAGTGCATATGGAGTCCAGTAGATTTTGTGCAGTCTGTGGTCATCACTTGGTAAAGGATATGGAGCCCAGTGAACTGGGTGCTGTCTGTGGTTATTCCTTGGTACTGGATATGGAACCCAGGGGAGTAGGTGCAGTCTGTGGTCATCCCTTGTTACTGAATATGGAGGCTAGGTGAGGGGTCCAGTCTCTGTTCATCTCTTGGTAATGGATATGGAGTCGAGGGTAGTAGGTGCAGTCTGTGGACTTCCCTTGATACTGGATATGGAGCCTTGGGGAGGGGTGAACTCTGTGGTCATTCCTTGGTCCTTGATATGCAACCCAGGGGAGGGGTGCAGTCTGTGGTCTTCTCTTGGTACTGGATATGGAGTCCAGTGTACTGGGTGAGGTTTGTGATCATCCCTTGGTACTAGATATTGATCCCAGGGGAGGGGTGCAGTTTGTGATCAGCCCTTGTTACCGAATTTGGAGCCCAGGGGAGTGGGTGCAGTCTGTGGTCATCCCTTGACACTGGATATGGATGCCAGTCGCGAGGTGCAGGTTCTGTTCCTCCCTTCGTACTGGATATATAGCCCACAGGAATAGGTGCAGTCTGTTGTCATCCTTTGGTACTGGATATGGATCCTAGTGGAGTGGGTGCAGTCTGTGGTCTTCCCTTGGTACTAGATATAGAGCCCAGTGAAGGGGTGCACTCTGTGGTCATTCCTTGGTCCTTGATATGGAGCCCAGGTGAGGGATGCAATCTTTGGTCTTCCCTTGGTACGGGATTTGGAACCCAGGGAAGGGTTGCAGTCTGTAGACATCCCTTGGTACTGGATATGGATCCCAGGGAAGGGGTGCTCTCCTTGGTAATTCCTTGGTACTGTATATGGGTAGCAGGGGAGTGGGTGCAGTCTGTGGTCATCCCTTGGTACTGGATAGGGAGCC
>CABHPQ010119831.1:0-26125 GCA_902168405.1 Peromyscus aztecus | reverse complement strand
CTTCTCCTTCTCCTTCTCCTTCTCCTTCTCCTTCTCCTTCTCCTTCTCCTTCTTCTTCTTCTTCTCTTATTATTATTGTTATTATTATTGTTGTTATTATTATTATTATTTATTCTTCTCTCATACAGTACATCCCAACCACAGCCTCTTCTCCCTCATTCCTCCAGTTTGCCCCACATCCTCTCTCCTTCAGATCCACTGCTCCCCCATTTCCCTTCAGAAAAGAGCAGGCCTCCCAGGGATATCAACTGAACATGGCATAACAAGTTACAACAATAAGACCAGGCACAAACCCTCATATCAAGGCTGGATGAGGCAACCCAGTAGGAGGAAAAGGGTCCCAAGGCCTGCTCACTTCTTGATCCCATTTGCATACAATACTTTTTCCTGTCCTTTCACTTTAAGGTGGTGCCCGTTTTTAAAGCTAAGATGTATTTCTTGTAGACACAAATTAATGGGTTTTGTTTCTTAACACATTTCTTAACACAGGCTAGCCTGTGTCTTTGATTGGAGAGTTGATGCCATTAATATTTAGAGTTCTTATTGAAATGTATGTGTTGATTGCAATCATTTTGATATTTTTATGGTTTATGTTCTTACCTGTGGTTTGTTTTTCATTAAGCTATAATTTTGTTTTCTTTCTAGAGTCTCTTGGCTGTGATTAGTCCTCTCTTCAATTGAGAGTATTGCTTTCAGTATTCCGTTTAGTGATTTTGTTGGCTATGATGTTTTTTAGTTTGTTTGGATCATGGAAATTTTTTCTTTCACCTTCAACTTTGGAAGATGGTTTTGCTGAGTACCGTAATCTAGGTTGTCAGTTTGGGTCTTTTAGAACTTGGGACGTATTGTCCCAAGCTTTTCTGGCTTTCAGAGTTTCCACTGAGAAATTAGATGTTATTCTGATTATATACAATTCTTTAGAACAAAGGAAAACTCATACCAGATGAAAACACAGAATTTCTAGACAAAAGAATGAAGAGAACTGGAAATGAAAATTATGAAGATAAATATATATATACCTCATTATTATTTAAATATCTTTACTGATAATTTAAAGTTTATACAAATGAATATGTATTGTAATATTTATAACATACGTATAAATCATACATATTACAATAACAAAATGGTTGTCAGGATGAACAGGGATATACTGTTCTAAGCTTGTCATAGTATGGTACAGTTGGTATAATGTCACTTGAGGTAAATGATACACTATACAAACTTCAAAACAATCACTAAAATGAAGAGAAAACAACATGTTTGATGACAAGCTGATGTCTTCAGCAATAGGTTCTTATTATCAGGTTGTGGATGAGAGCCAGTAGCACTGGAAGTAACTTGTAATATTTGAGGGGGTCTATGGGACCCCTTTGTTCAACAACTCAAAAATACATAACTTATTTCTGGTACTGAAGTAATCCTGACCTGGAAAGACAAACATTATTATTCTCTCTCTCTCTCTCTCTCTCTCTCTCTCTCTCTCTCTCTCTCTCTCTCTCACACACACACACACACACACACATCTGTCTTTAGATATGCATGTTTCAATTAAAATAACTACAAAGGTTAGTTAACTAGTAGAAACCAGGGAGGAGGAGAGGATCTTTCAGAGACGGAGAAATAGAATATAGTGTTATAAAGTGATAAATTAGAGATTGGAATAGGAGGATTAAGTGGGGAGGGGAATGGGAGGACAGGGTAGAAGAGATTTGGAGAGAGATAGCTCATGCTAAAGGCCTTTTGAAAAGCCATATGAAAACCTACTACTGTGGAAGCTTCTTAAAATTTATATATTATATAAATGGAATTTAAATAGTTATCATATAACGAGGAAGACAATGCCCCAACTAGATATTATATACTGTTTTTCAGTTTTTGAGAACTCTCCAAGCGGATCTCTACAATGGCTGTATTAATTTGAGTTCCCACCAACAATGAATTGTTCCTTTCTCTCCACACCTTCTCTAGGATTTGTTGTCAGATATATTGATAGCCATTCTGATTGGGGTAAGGTGGTATCACAAAGTAGTTTTAATATGCTTTCCCATGATGGCTAGAGATATTGAACATGTTTTAAAATAGTTATTGGCCATTTATATATTTTTGAAAAATTTCTATTAACTTTATTAGCCCAGTGGTTGATTGGCAGTTTTATTTTCTTGGTACTTAACATGTTTAATTCTTTGTAAATTCTGTACATTAGCCTCTTCTCTGAAGAGTATGTGGTAAAGATTTTCTCCCAGTCAGTCTCATTGTTTATAATGGGTCTTTTTAAGCTATTTATACTTCGGGGCTTAATTTAGATGATGTGATTTTTAAAAATTTTCTATTTTTTAGAATAGATAGTTATGGATGGACAGAAGGGCTGGAATAGGAGGGTCAAGTGGATAAGAGTAGGGAAGAGGGGGCTGTGGGAGGGAACACAGGTAGCAACAGCTAAAATGAAGGGGCATTTGAAGGGCAGTATGGAAACCTAATACAGTAGAAACTTCCTAAAATATATACATATATGAAGGCCATCTAAATGAAATTGCCATATAATGGGGTAGAGAGAGTCCCAACTGGCCATATCTTATCACTAAATGAAGCTTTCAGTACTGGAATTAGGTTACATCTAATTGAGTTATTGGCCAAAGGGGCCCCACGGGAACCCCAAAGAACTCAGGCTGTTGCCAAGATAGTATGTTTACTATCCACAAACTGACAGCAAGGACCCATTGCTGAAGACAACACACAGCTCATTAAAGATGGAGAAATGGAGCTGGTGCCTACATAGAACTTTCACACCCATGTTCCAGCATCTTTGGTACAGGAACATACTCAGCACCCTACCAAAAGAGAAACATAAATACCAAGCCAGCCACAAAACCTTTGTCTACAATAGTATCCTGTCTGCAAGATATGCTAGGGCGACGGTGGCCCAAAGGTTGTGGGAGTAACCAACCAATGTCTGAGTTGACTTAGACCCACTCCACAAGATGGAACCCACACCTGACACTGCTTGGGTGAGCAAGAATCTGAGATTAGATAGCCCAGGTACCTAGGGTAAAACCAAATACTACTGATCTAAAGGAAAGAAATAGTGATAAAATGTCTCCTAATGGTATTCTGCTGTACTCATTGATCGGGGCCTTGTTTAGCCTGCAGAAGATGGGAACAAATATAGAGACCTAGAGCCAAACATTACACATACAGTTATTGGTGAAATTATTAAGGACACTCCACGTCATTAAAAGGGAGGTTTATTTTGTGGGGTAACTTACAAGTGAAGGGATAGGCTACAGGGTCTGGGAAAGGCATAGCGCAGTCCGGCGGTGTTCTCTGGAGAACTCTGCTCGGTCTACCTCCAGCGTCCAGGATCCAGGAACCAAGAGAGCCCGCACATCCGGATCTCAGGTCTTCAGCGTCCTCTCTCAGCCCTGCCTTGTAGGTGTGACCGTTACCGAAGCCTCAATGGGGGTTGGAACTTCCAGGTCAAAGCTGGAATGGCTACCCACTACAGACAGTGAGAGACCTTGGAACACTCAGCCCTAAATGGGACGTCTCCATCAAATCCCTCCCCTTAGAGCTAAGGGGATCTTATGGAAGAGGAGGCAGAAATAGTGTAAGAACCAGAGGGCATGGAGGACACCAAGAAAACAAGGCCCTTTAAATCAACAGAGCAAAGCTCATGTGAACTCACAGAGACTGAAGCAGCATTCACAGCTGTGGCCTGCGGGGGTCTGTACCAAGTCCTCTCTGTATATATTGTGGCTTCCAGTTAGTGTTTTTTTTTTTTTTGGGGGATTCCTGAGTGTGTGAACACGTGGATCTCTGATCCTCATGCCTTCTTTTGGGCTCTTTTCCTTCTGTTGACTTGTCTTGTCCAACGTTGATGTGATAGTTTTTGTTTTATTTTATTAGATTATATTTTGTTATTTTTTAAAAAGAAATGAGTGAATGAATGAAAACCTAGCCACTAGGGTAAAGGCTAACAACTGAGCTGTCACTTATACCTGCTGGGAGAGGGAAAATCAGTTTTCTCCAATAGAGTGACACTGGGTATATCAACCGCTCCAGGGCAGGTTTCATGTTGCCCAAAATATAATGGATTCCACAGTTTTTTTGTGTTTGTTTCTAGTTTGATACGTATATATATATATATATATATAAAATATATATATATATTATATAATATATATTTATATTATTATCTATATATATATATATATATATATTTGGTTTTTTGAGACAGGGTTTCTCTGTGTAGCTTTGCGCCTTTCCTGGAACTCACTTTGTAGACCAGGCTGGCCTCGAACTCACAGAGATCCGCCTGTCTCTGTCTCCTGAGTGCTGGGATTAAAGGGATGTGCCACCACCGCCCGGCTCCAGTTTGATATTTTTTAAAAAAATCTTTCTTGGGTGTGATTTTATTTTGTTTTCTTTTTTTTTGGGGGGGGGTTGTTCTTTTGTTAGTTTTTTTTTGCTAAAGAACTTAAAGTGGGTGGGTAGGGAGGGAGTGAGGATCTGAAAGAACTTGGGGGAGGGGAAGAATATGGTCAAAATATATTTAAAATTAAAATTGTTTGAAATAATGAAAAGATAATAAAAAGGGGGCTACAATGCAAACATGGCTTTTAAAAATGATTGTTTTTATTGCTGTGCAAATGTGTCTGTGAGCAAACCATGGTGACCAGAAAAGGAAATCAGATCTACTGTAGCTCGAGTTACAAGAGACTGTGAGTTGAGAGGCAGGGATGCTGGGGATGGAGCAAAGGTCTTATGGTAGACAACCTAGTGCTCTTAGGCCCTGAGCTATGTCTGCAACCTTCAACATGGCTTCCAGTGGGATCGTGGGCTCGAACTGCAATCTTACGCTTGCATGGTCTATGCTTTACCTTCTGAGATCTCTCTATGGCTGGAACAATCAACTCATCGCCTGTGGTCATAACATTCAGATTCCATCACTGTTTTCTGGGGTATTAATGTCATATTTGTGCCATTGCTTTTCCAAAATCTGACACACTTGCTATTTCTGAGCCACCTGGGGGTGGAAAGACATCCTGTCCTTTCTCTGCGGTGAGCTTTTCAATCCTGTGTGAAGTCACTTGTTACTCAGGAGTGAAACCTCTGCATTTTCTCGTCTTTCTGATAAGTTGGCCTTTGGCTCAGAGTTCAGATGAGGAGTCATTGCTGTAAGGCTCCTGTGCTGTGTTTCTTCTACTAAATAGAAAACATGGTTCCTTTCATTTGAGGTCAAAGATGGGGCCTGGCAGGGGAGGGGCTATATGAAGATCGCCAAAGACCGGAACAACCACTGTGCAGTTAGTTGTTTCATATGTCAGCTTTCCCAATGTTTGCACTGCCTGATGGTGACAAGGAAGGAGTGGAACTGAGAGAGCACTGCAGAGGAGACATTTCCCCTTCAAAGTGACCAGCCTCTACTGTGTGGATACTACACTGCAGTCCCTGAAGAGCTACATTGTGATGTGAGTTGTTACTCTGGTTACCAGAGTCTAGTAAGACAGGACCACTCCTGTAACTGATGCTCTGCGCTGATTTGTATTTGATGAATGTAACGACTTGATTTTCATTTTTTTGATTGTGTCAAATGACATCTTTAAAAATAAAGGTTAAGTTAAAAAAATCCATTTCTTTTCGGAGTGTGCATTTTTACAGCAATTCTAATGATGCTCTGAGTTTCATTGGAGAAAGCTGTAGTGACACCCCTTGATCTCTAATTTTATTAATTTGTGTCCTCTCCTTTTTTCTTTTCATCAGATTAGCTAAGATTTTATCTATCTTATTTGCCTTTTCAAAGAATCGGCTTTGTTTGGTTGGTTTTGTGTATTGTTCTTTTCATCTTAGTTTGCGATCCTAGGCACACTGGAGCCAAAGCTTGGGAGCCACACTGACCCCCGAGACCACTGGACTGGGGACTTGGTCACAAGGTGCTCTCGGATTCTGCAGAAGCTGGAGTCCTGTTTGTCTGTAGCTCTCCCACCCTGCAGAAGAGTTGAAAGACTATCACCATTTGAGTTGCTTTCCTCTGCCTTATGCTTGAGGTTTACGGTGTGAGCTCTCAGCTGGCTGCGCCAGCTGCCATGCCTGCCTGCTGCCAAGCTTTCCCATTGTAGTTGTGATGAACTCTTATCACTCCGGAACCATACATCCAAATTAACCCTTCCTTCTGTAAGTTGCTTTGCTCATGGCATGTTATCACAGCAATAGAAAAGTAAACTGGTACTGCTACAGTGCTATAGTAATAAACACATGGTGCAGAAGAAAAGAAACAACAGATATAGATCTGTGTAATAGAATAGGGACCTCAGTTATAACTCAGTTATAAGTCCATGCAAATAGAGCTATCTGAGATTTTACAAGGATGTCAACAAAATACAGTGGAGAAAAGACAGAGTTTTCAGCAAATGATGCTGAGAAACCTAGACCTGAACATGTAGAAACACTGGACCCTTATTTCTCACCTTGCACAAAACTCAACTCCGAATGGATTAGATAACTCAACCTAAGGCTTGTTACTATGAAACTGCTAGAGGAAGGAGTAGGCATGCTTCAGCGTATAGGTACATTAATAGATGTTCTGAATATGACTCAGGAGGCACAGGAAGACCAACAATTGGCAGATGGAGTCTCCTGAAACTAAAAAGCTTCTGCACTGTGGAGGAAGCTGTGATTGACACAGCTTCAAGCTGGATTCAGCGAAGAGGCAGCTGAAAGAGTGGGGGAACAATCTTTACAGATCTACTTCTCCTGGAGAATTAGTATCTAGATAATATAAAGAACTAACAAAGCTACGCATGAAGAAAACGACCTTTAAAATTGGCTTATGAGGGGCTGGATGATGATGGCTCAGTGGTTAAGAGCATCTGCTGTTTTTCTAGAGAACCTGAGTCTTTTCTGAGCATCCACATCATGTGGTTTGAAACTTCCTGTAACTCCAGCTCCAGGGAATCTGATACCCTCTTCTGGACCCCACAGGCACTTACACATGCACATACCCTCACACATACATGCACTTATGCACATTATTTAAAAATAAATAAAAATTAAAATGGAATATGGAACTGAATAGAAGGTTCTCAAATCAGATGGCTAGCAAACACATAAAACAGTGTTCAGTTATCCATGGCTATCAGGGAAATGCAGATTAAAGTCACTTTAAGATTCCATCTCACACCAGATGGTGGTGGCACATGTACCTTTAATCCCAGCACATGGAAGGCAGAGGCAGGCAGATCTCTGTGAGTTCGAGGCCAGCCTGGGCTACAGAGCGAGTTCCAGGACAGGATCCAAAATGACACAGAGAAACTCTATCTTGAAAAAAAAACATAAAAAAACCCAGCAAAACAAAACAAAACAAAAAACCTTCCATCTCACACCAATCAGAGTGGCTATGATCAGGAATACAAATGACAACAAATCAAATGGGAACCTTTATACCCCGTGGGAGTGTAAACTTAGTGCAGCCACTTTGGAAATCTGTCTGGAAGCTTCTCCAAAACAAAAACAACTAGAACTATGGTGCCAAAGAGATGAGTCAGTGGTTAAGAGCTCATGCTCTCTTGAAGAATACTCAAGTTTGTTTCCCAGCACACATGTTGGCCTCCCAACCGCCTGTGATGCCAGCCAGCTCTGTGGATCTGGTACTCTTTTCTGGTCTCTGAAGAAACTGCTCTCACACCTGTGTGCATGAGCACAAATGTAATTAAAAATAAAAACTTTTGTTGTTGTTGTTGTTTTGTTCGAGAAAAGGTTTCTCTTTGTAACAGTCCTGGCTGTCCCGGAACTCTCTTTGTAGACCAGGCTGGCCTCAAACTCACAGAGATCCGCCTGGCTCTGCCTCCCAAGTGCAGGGATTAAAGGCCTGCGCCACCACCACCTGGCAAAAAGAAAAACAATTAAAAAAAAAAAACTAGAAATAAGGTTACCTCAGAGCTATCAGCTATACCACTCCTGGGCATATATCCAAAGGCCCATATATTACAGAGATAGCCTCACATTCATGTTTAAAGCTGCTTTACTCACAATAGCAGGGAAATGGAATCAACCTAGATATCCACCACTGATGAACTGATAAGGAAAATGTGGCACATATACACAGTGCAATATTATTTAGCCATACAGAAAACTTGTGAAATTTGCAGGTAAATGGATGGAGTTACAAAAAATACTCTGTGTGAGTTCTCCCCGACACAGAAAGACAAACACTGCATGTTCTCTCTCATATGAGGGTCTTAGCTTCTAAGCTTTTGTTTTCTGTGTTTAACTTGGAGTACATATGGAATCTAGGTAATTAAAACTATGGTGATATTGTGTTCCCCAAAATATTGTGCACCCTAATAAACTTATCTGGGGTCAGAGAACAGAACAGCCACTAGACATAGAGGCCAGAAAATGGTGGCACACATGCTGTTAATCCTAGTATTCCAGAGGCAGTCTGGATCTCTGTGAGTTCAAAGCCACGCTGGAAATAGCCAGGCATGGTAACAAGAGCCTTTAATCCCAGGAAGTGATGGCAGAAAGCAGAAAGGTATTAAGGTGTGAGGACCAGGAACTAGAGCCTGGTTAAGCTTTTAGGCTTTTAGCGGCAGTTCAGCTGAGATCAATTTGGATGAGGACTCAGAAGCATCCAGTTCAAGGATACAGGATCAGCTGAGGAATTGGCAAGGTGAGGAAGCTGTGGCTTGTTCTGCTTTTCTAATCTTCCAGCATTCACCCCAATACCTGGCTTCAGGTTTGTTTTTATTAATAAGACCTTTTAAGATTCGTGCTACATAAAACGGGCCATTAAAGAAGGTGGATAGTAAAAGGTAGGTAAAATCAAACATGAGAGAGGGAATACTGGGAGAAGAAAGGTTCAAACATGGAGTGGGTGGGGAATGGGTCCATGAAGGGATGGAGAGAAGTGTACCCAAAATGAAGAGTATATGAAAAAGCTATATGGAAACTATGGTGACATTTTATTTGTACTGAAATGTGATTTTATTTGTATGTTAATAAAGTTGCCTGGGGGTCAGAGCTAATAGCAAGCCATAGCAGAAGCTGGGCGGTGGTGGCACATACCTTTAATCCCGATCACATGACAGGCAGATCTCTGTGTGTTCAAGGATACAGCCAGCATGGAGACACACGCCTTTAATCTCAATACCAACCATAGACGACCTGGATGCCTGTATAGACAGGCAGTGACGAGGAGGTCATGTGGTTGGGTTTACAACCAATGAGAAGGCAGAACAGAAAGTCAATAAAAAGACAGATACACAGGAAGTAGATCTCTTTCTGAGGGGAAGGACGACAGTGGCAGGAAGGGTAAGAAGGCGGTTTTAAGTCTCAGCTCTTAGCTACTGCTCTGACCTCTTGGGCTTTTAACTCTGCATTTGGCTCTGTGTTTCTTATTTAATAAGACTGTTACATCTACAGGGAACATACAGTATTGAACCTAAGTAAAAATTTACTCAGAGGGGCTAGTAGAAGACAGGTGTTATGAAAATTAGGGGAGGGGAAGTATTCTGGGTTAAAGATTTAAGTGGGGATGGGCTAGGGGCACTGGGGAGACCAGGAAATAAAGGGTAGGTTAGCCGGACCTAATGATGTATGCAGAAACCTTACAGAAGTCAACTAATGTGTAAGCTAATTACAAATATAATAAAAAATGCAGTTTGTCGGGATGGAGAGATGGCTTGGCAGTTAAGAGCTCTTGCTTTTTTCCCCAGGGGACCTTATTTCAGTTCCCAGCACACATGTTATGTGGCTCACAACCACCCCCAAGTCTAGCTCCAGAACATCTGACACCCACTTCTGGCCTCTTTGGGTGTCAGTACATACTTGGCATATGTATGTACTGACACATACAAATAAACAAACAAATTGAAAAGGAGGTTTATCAGAGGTATCCTGCTGAGGTGGACAATACTACTCCCTGAAGACAAAGGCTATTAAAAGAAAATCTAAGTGCCAGGCGCAGGACATTTCCCTCTTAGAGTTTTGGTGACAGAGGCCCTGCAGGCACCCACATCAACACTGTTCATTGCCATGGCCTTTGGTTGTCCACTCTCACAAAACTGCAAGACTCTATTGCTGAATCCACCACACACTTGGACTGCAATGCAGTGAGAAATCAACTCCAAAATACCCAGAAAGCTCCTTGCTAGCTAGTTACTGTAGTACTGGAAGATGCTATGCTGGATGCTGGGGGAGATGAGACACTGATGACCTTGCCTAGAACTGTATCCTATACCTTCCAATATTGACTCAGCAGGAAAGTTGTGCCCACTAGAATGATGGAGGTTATGGGAGTATCCAGTCACTTTCTGATATGATTTGAGGGCTTCCTAATGGAGGGATTTCCCGTCTGTTACTGTAAACCTGGTCAAAGGCTCATGGCTGGGGAGATCATAGCCCTAGGTGGGGGAAACCTATTGGTGTTGTTTCACTAAAATGCCATGTTGTCAAAACATCTAAGGATGTATGTTTTTATTCATAGATTTGTGTTGCTCTAGAGCTTGGTGGGAGAAGCTTATTTTCCCAGTGGGGAGAGGTTAGTGCACATACTATGTTCTAAGTGCTGAAAATAAATGACTGTGACTACTCGGCAATAGACAGGACATCTATATTAACCTCCCATATCCAAGGTGGGGGCAGAAAGGAGTGTAAGGGCCAAGTGATGGTGAAGAGAGCTATGAAGTGCTGTCTTCTGGCCACGGAATGGCTGGTGCATATAGCAAATCACAGCAGGCATGGTTGCCTGCACAAAACTTGCACAAGCTCAAGAAAGTAAAAATTCTGGCATGGATGGGCAAGGGGCTCCTAAGATTCCACCCCTATTGGAGGAGCTAATGACAGTTGGCCAGTGCTGAGGAGGGAGTTGCAATGTTACTGTTTATCTTATTTGCCACACAGTGGAAAATACCAATTCAACTAATTAAACTTTTGTGTCCAGATTATTTTTAAATTTATTTTTATTTTATGTGTATGAGTGTTTTGCCTAGATGTATGTATGTGTACTACGTGTGTGCCTGGTTCCTGCAGAGGCCAGAAGAATTGAATTCCCCTGGAAATGAAGTTTTAGGTGCGGGGAACTGAATCCGAGTCCTCTGCATGAACAACAGGTGTTTGATTAAAAGCCATATTTCTATTTATTTATTTATTTATTTATTTATTTATTTATTTATTTATTTATTTAATGTGTGCATCTGTGGGGATGCACATACCATAACTCATGTGTGGAGGTCAGAGAACAACTTGCAGGAAGGAGTTGGTTCTACTTTCTACCTTGGTTCTACCATGGAGGTTCTGGGGATCGAACTCAGGTTGTTTAGCTTGATGGCAAGTGTCTTTTTACCTATTAAACCACCTCACTATTCCCTAGATGAGTACATTTACTTAGTTAATTGATTAGCTAGTGGTCATTTTTCTTAAGGCTTCTAATAAGTCTGTCTTTGTCACCAGTCTTTTACCACTTCTGACATTCTCAGCCTGTGTACATTTTCTTTTCTGATTTTCTCTAACTTATTGCTTTGTTCATTTACAATTCTTTGTGGCTGGAATTTCTTTCTGATAATCTGAAAATCAAGAAAACAAATTGAGGGAATGAGAATTATCAGTTATATTTGTTTTCATTCCCAGAAAAACATTTAAGTTTTATGTTACAGATAAAGGTCTATTTAATCCAAAATTTTGGATGCTAGAAGGCTCACACTGAAGACTAAGGAGTCAGCACATGAAATTTTGGGGGACATACTACATTCAGATTATAGCACAAGCCACCTCATGTCCTCTTGAATCTACCATTTCACTACTTTTCTTCCCACATGAAATCTTTGTTTTTTGTGACCTCTAGAATCATCTATACAAATACATATATGCATGCAATAATAATTAATGACAAAAGAGGACATGAATTTGAAGGATATGGGAGGATTTCGTGAGAGGAAAGGGACGAGAGAAATGCTGTAACCATATTACAATCTCAAAAACAAACAAAACCCCTGTCTACCCTCTTTATTAACTCCTGAAATAACTCTGTCACCTCTTAGCCACAAATGAGTTGTGATTCTCCCTCACCTTGGTCCCCAAATTCCCAACTGGTAAACCACAGCACACTGGTGTGCCATAAGCCTGTGTGTAATATTCTGTTCGGGCAGACTCTGGCAGATTGGCAGCCTCGGGTAGCTCATTGTGCAACATAGAGCAGAGTACAATACAATGCAAGAAGGTTATAAATTAGTAATAAAGAAAGAAGACATGTTTCTGGGAAGACCTTTGTCTTGTAAAATACATAAAGATTAAAAGTTGATACCAACAGGATAAAAGGAGATCAAGTGAGAGTCACAATAAATATGCCACTGATCTCAATGCCATATATGAAAATTCAGACTCCTAGCACATATAAAAATAGCAAAAATAATGTCAGAAAAAGTAGAAAAGAAATGAGCTCAAACATGGTATAGCGTTAAGTATGTTTTTATATTAGTAAAATAACCATATAGTCAAATCCACAGTATACACTAAATCTTAATTTTAATTGAAATTTAGATTTATTGTTTCATTATTAATCTTAAAATAAAAAGCAGGGGCTATGGAGATATCTACATGATTAAGAGCACTGTTCTTCCAGAGGACCCAGGTTCGATTCTCAGTGCCCACATGGCAGCTAACAAGTATCTGTAATTCTAGTTCCAGGGTATCCAGCATCCTCTTCTGGCCTCCATGGGTGCAAGAAGTGCATGTGGTGTACAGACATGCATGCAGGCCAAACACCTATACAAAATAAAAAATAAATAAATCTAAAAAATAGCAATCATTTGGATGTACAATGCTTTGCATTTCCTTATCTGCTAAATAGGATATTTTGTTAAATTTCTGTAATTTCAAAAACTTTTATACTTATCTTCTAGTTATAATCAACTGCCTATATGCCTCCCTTGAGTATACCAAGAAAGTCCATTCCTTCCAGTTTTGCCTGATTGGATGACTCTTCATAGCTTCTCTACCTTCATATCCTCTTCACTCATTCAAGCACGACCTCCCTTTCTCAAACCATTCCAGATGCCCTTTTGTATTCCCATAGCATGGCACCATTGCATCTGCCCAATATAATAATATTCATTCACTTTTCACATTTCCATGACTATTCTTCACGTACAGGGGACAAGTCAAGTTTAACTTCACATACCCTGTATCTGATATAAGACCAGATACACAGTAATACGTTTGCTACCATTTTAATTCATTAATGAATGAACTTCTGTGTATCTATGGTGCATGTGTGAGAGAGTATTGGTGCCTGAGCATCACAACACACGTGTGCAGTTCAAAGGTTGTGTGCTTCCAGTGTTGTTCCCAGGACAAAGTTCATGCCGTTCAGCTCGCAGGGCTAGCACTTCCAGCTACTGAGGCATTTCACTGGTTCTTTCTACAAGTTTTTGATGGACAAATAGAGACATAAATAAAGGAATGGAATACTTACCTAATTTTCAGTAGGATGCTGAGGAGGTCATTCAACTTTATTCAAAACCGCAGAGAAAACACCCTATCAAAATGTGAGGTAGGGTGACTAAAATTAGCAGTACTACCCTGACTACTTGTATTTGAGGTTCTAAATACCAATATTTACAAATGGCCGATTCTAGGAGTGATGTGGGAAATTTGTTCAGAAATTAAAGAAGACAATGACCAATGAGATTATGTAGAAGAATACATTTACCAAAATAGAAGCTTCTAATTTCTCAAGCATCAAGAAATTGACTACAATGGGTTGACACATTTAACATATTTTTAAAATTAGGAATTCTAATTAGCTTTAGGAAAACAATGACATACCTAAGAAACCAACTCCTTACTGAATTTTCTTTTTTCTTTTTTTTTTTTTTTTTTTTTTTGGTTTTTCGAGACAGGGTTTCTCTGTGTAGTTTTGGAGCCTGTCCTGGAACTCGCTCTGTAGACCAGGCTGGCCTCAGACTCACAGAGATCTGCCTGGCTCTGCCTCCCGAGTGCTGGGATTAAAGGTGTGCGCCACCACCAGCCGGCCCATTACTGAAATTTTATTAACAAAAGTAAACAGCAGCAGCATCCTTAACTTTTGTGAAATATATTTCAGCACACACATGCACTCACAAGTAGCGGAAGGCCCTCCACTCTAGTCACTCTAGCACCTCTGCCCCGTCCCCCTTCTTTTGGGACTCTCCAGATCATAGACTCCTCCCCATCAGGGACCCTCTAGTTTTTGTGCCTGGCATAGAGACACAGGTAATCTACCAGTGCTCTCCAGCACAACCCTCCCATTCTGGTGGTCCTACGGCTTCTTGCCAGGGATCATGACCTCCTCCCAGCCTATCTCCTTCTCTTTAGGACTGGCAAGATCATAGACCCTTGCTACTGGAGACCCTTTATCCTGCCCACATGACACATAGACATAGGCAAGCTACTTGCACTCCCCAGCCAAGCCCTGCTCTGTCAGCCCATGGCTACTTGCACCAGATCCATCCTCCAGGCCCAGTCCAAACTGCACATCCTATGCTCTAGTCCAGCCAGGTGAGTCTGCCTGACCCTATCATGCCTGTACTCTACCCAGTCCCTATAACTAACCTAGGTCTCCAAACAGGAGCCCCAGCAAAACTGGTGAGTCTAACCTGTGTCTTTACTGACATTCAGGTTTGGGCCAGGTGGTATATCCTGCACATAGGTGGTATATCAGACACATAACTAACAAAGAAAGTCCACATGTCAGATCTCATTGCCAAAAAACAATATGCAAGGTCAATCAGTACGCACCCCTGTACAATAATCCAACAGTCCTATAGAAATGTTCTCCAATGAAAATTACTTAGCTGAACCTTATGATAAGGAACTTAAAAGAATAGTCATAAACTTCATCAAAGATTCAAGGAGTTTAGAAAAGACACAAAAAGCACAACCAACTTTATGAAGTTCCCCTGGGGTTCCAGGGTTTAGCTACGTCTGTCCGGTGTGGGATATCTGAGGGAAAAAAAATCTACGTACACTATGTTCTTATGTCTGTTAACTTTATTCCTCTAAGACAAAATTACATCAATTCAGCTATAGCTCCACCAGGCATTCAAGGCAGGAATAACTCTAGACATACTAAGCTCTATATCCGTCTACTTTATTTCTCTGGGATGAAATCCTGTCTCCATAACTGCAGTTCCGTCCAGCTCCCTAGCTCATAGTACAGCTAACGGCTAAACTCCTATGCTTCCAGCCTCATCCTCATCCTCTGTATCCTCTTTCTCCATCTCTGCTCCTCGCTACTCCTGGCACTCAGAAAATTCTACCTGAGATCTGCTTACCCTCTGTGGAACCCCTGTTGGCCTCTCTTCTCTCTCACCACGCCATTTGTTATTCTACCTCTCACCTTGATATGTAAAATCCTCTTTTGTTCTCAGTCAGTTGCTCTGGAGAGCCACTAGGCCTCATGAGCTTCATTTGCACAGGAAACAAAATGGCTTACATGACCTTATCCAGGTACTGGCTCAGCAGGGAAGTTACCTGGAAGTTCAGCAGGTCTGAAAATATTTGGCCACACAAGAATTTCATAGTAGAAGACAGCTGAAATATTAAAGGCTGGATAGCACCAAATATTCATAATAGATGGCTTGCCTTTTGACAGACCCTTGACTGGTCAAAGTATGGTTTTAATACACAGCTGAATCTCTATGATGTATTCTTGCAGCCTGCAAGACAGCTTAACAAGAATGAACTCAAAACCAATAAATGGCTGAACAAAGCCCAAGAAAACACAAACATAAGCCTGACTGAAATGATGAAGACAATCTAGGATTTGAAAACCAAATAAAATAGAAATATTGAATATTGCTGAAATAAAGATGGAATTGAAAAACTCACTAACCCAATTAGAACTCAGAGGAAAGCCTTACAAGTAGAATGGATCAAGTAGAAGATAGAATATCAGAACTTGAAGATAAAGTAGAGGAATAAGACCACACAATCAATGAATATAATTTTTTTTCCAAAAACACAGGAAAAGAAATGAAATATGAGATGAAATAAAAATATCAAACCACACAAGTTCAATCAAGAAGAAATCATCAGTTAAATGGACTCACAACAAAAAAGAGAAGAACCTGATCCCTGATTTGAATTGGAGGTGGACAAGGATTGTCACGTGGCTGAGGCAAGGAGTAGTCTGCGATGCTCCATAGGATAGACCTTAGGTGACATAGCAGGGGAGTTAACAGGTTATCTGGAACAGTTGGAGGGTTGGATAGAAGACCTGGTATTAGAACTGGCCTTCCATATATTAGTTCAAATGGAATTGAAAGAGGCTTAAGAGCCCTGAGCCTGAGAAGAGCTAGAGGCAATAATCTTACCCAGTCAAGGTGAAGTTCCTGTGACATCTTAGTAAGAATAGTTTTTAAAGACCGGTTGGTACGCTCCACCTTTCCTGAGGATTGAGGACGGAATGGGATATGAAAATGCCAAGGAATGTTAAGAGCCTTAGCTAGTGTCTGAGAAATCTGAGAGGTGAACTCTGGGCCATTATCAGACTGAAGAGAAGCAGGAACCCCAAACCGAGGAACAATTTCTCAGAGAAGGAGGTCTGCAACTGTCTGAGCCCGCTTATTAGAAACCGGGTATGCCTCCACCCAATTTGAAAATGAGTCCACCATCATGAGGAGATATTTAACTTTCCTGACGGTGGGCATATGGATAAAATCGAGCTGCCAGTCAGTCCCTGGAAGGGAACCTCTAGCCTGGTGGGTGGGAAAAGGCTGACTCCTGTACTTAGTATTGGGATCTGTTTTTTGGCAGATCTCACAAGAGGCAGTAATAGTTCTTAAGAACTGTAAGTCCTCAGAGGTGGGCTGCAGGTGAGCTTTTACGAATTGAGACAGAGCAAGATTATTAGGATGAAAGAGCTGGTGTAGATAAGAAAGAATCTGCCTAGTGTCAGGAGTTCCCTGTGAGGGTGTAAGCTGTACTGTATGGATTCCCTGAGGTGGGTGAGGTGAGACTTGCCCCTGGAGGGCTGCTGTCCTGGCTGCCTGGTCAGCCCAGTTGTTTCCCCTAGAGATGATAAAGCTATCAGTCTGATGAGACTGGCAGTGGGACAATTCCTATAGCCTTGGGGAGGTGGGAAGCCTCCAGCATGGCCATTATTTGGCCTGAGTTAGATGTGGATCCCCCTTTTGCTGTGAGAAGGCCACGATCCCTCCAAATAGCAGCATGGGACAGGAAGATATGAAAAGCATATTTGGAGTCTGTGTAAACATTTAGAGATTGTCCCTGTGCCAATTGGAAGGCACGGGTGAGAGCTATCAGCTCAGCCTGTTGGTTAGTGGTGTGTGTGGGTAATGCCTGTGCCTCTATTATCTCAGTATCTGACACTATGGCATAACCCGCTTTACGGGTCCCTTCGTGTAAGAAGAAGCTGCCATCTGTGTACCAGGTGTAAGTAGCCTGAGGCAATGTGCCCTCCTGTATGTGTGAAGGGTGAGGTAACAGTTCCTCTAAGGTTTCAGTGCAGGAATGAGAAGAAGAATATCAGCGTTAGGTTGAGGGAGGAGGCTTGAAATATTAAGAGGTGGACAGGTCCAGAAAGTAAGTGTGGCATCCTCTAGTAATGCCACCTGGAGAGAAAGAACTCGGGAAGGAGGTAAAGTTTGTAAGCCTTTATAAGCTAAGAGATGGGACAGGTTGTGGTGAGAGAAGACAGTAATAGGTGACCCAAAGCTTAGCTGCTTTGACTCCCGAATAAGCTCTGCAGCTGCTAAGGCACGGATGCAAGGTGCCCAGCC
The DNA here is from genome assembly GCA_902168405.1 of Peromyscus aztecus. NCBI lineage: Eukaryota > Metazoa > Chordata > Mammalia > Rodentia > Cricetidae > Peromyscus > Peromyscus aztecus. Next base: position 8,345 of record CABHPQ010119831.1, on the reverse strand, counting down.
CTGACTGGTAAGGTCTAACTTCTTTGACAGATAGGCTACAGGTGCAAAGGAGGGTCCCAGCTGTGCCCTGGAGTTCCCAGGGCAAATCCCTCCTTCTCTGCTACATAGAGGGAGAAGGGACTGGTTAAGTCTGGAAGATGAAGCGCTGGGGCCTGAAGAAGAGCCTGTTGGAGCTTTTGGAAAGGTTTGGTGACAGGATGGAGGAGGAGCTCATGTGGCGAGCCCTGAGCTGCCTTGTATAAGGGGCAAGCAAGGAGAGGAAAAGATGGAACCCAAGACCGTAGGAAGCCAGCTTATTCCTAGGAAAGACAGAATCTCCTATTTAGTAGAAGGGACTGTAAGAGACTGGATTAGACGCTTTCTGTCTACAGTAATAGCCTTGTGGGTTGGAGTAATGGATAGACCCAAATAGGTGACCTGGGGAGTTAACAGCTGAACTTTAGAAGGAGATACCCTGTAACCTCGGCTGGATAAGAAATTTAGGAGAACAGAGGTGTTAGTTTGGCTAACCTGTAAGGACAGGCTACAGAGTAAAATATCATCTACATACTGTATTAATTTAGAGCCAGGGAGAGACAGAGAAAGCAGTTCAGAGGCCAGAGCCTGACCAAATAGGTGTGGACTGTCTCTGAATCCCTGTGGCAGAACAGTCCAGGTCAGCTGTGTGGACCGGTGAGTGACAGGGTCAGTCCAGGTGAAAGCGAAGATATTTTGAGACTGAGGACTGAGAGAAATAGAAAAGAAGGCGTCTTTGAGATCTAGAACTGAGAAGTGAGAGGTTCCCGAAGGGACAGTGGACAGGAGAGTATAAAGGTTAGGCACTACAGGATGGAGGGGGACCACTGCAGAGTTAATGAGCCGGAGGTCTTGAACCAGGCGGCAGGTTCCAATAGACTTTTTAACTGCAAGTATGGGGGTGTTAAAAGGTGAAGAGGTTAGGCAGAGCAGTTTTTCCTGAGAAGGTCAGAAACGATAGGCTTAAGTCCTCTTAGGCTCTGGAGTGAGAGAGGGTACTGAGCTTGGGTGATATACCTGGCAGGATCTCGTAGCTGGATAATAATAGGCTGATGGTGTCTAGCAATAGAAGGGTTTTGGGTATCCCAGACTTTTGGGTCTACCTGAGAGGCTGGCAAGGGAAAAGAATTGTTAGAGTCAGTAGAGTGAGTGGCTAGGAGAAGGAGAAGAGGAGCTGCTGGTGCGTCTGGGATGAGGCAAATGTGTGGAGCAAAAGAAATGGACGCTCCTACCTTCGCTAGACGATCTGTCCCCATTAAAAGTACAGGGCAGCTTGGCACCACTACGAATGTGTGTGTGAGGGGGATGCCTCTGAAAATGCAATTAAGTGGTGGTGTCTGATGAGGTAGGTAAGGCTGTCCCCCAACCCTGACAATAGGGAGACAAGAAGGAGAGGTAGGCCCCCAAAACTGTCTCAGGACAGAGTAGGCAGCTCCGGTGTCCAAAAGGAACGAGATGGGGTACCCATTTACTTTTATTATTACCCTTGGTTCCCTGTGTGAGATGGGAGTGGCCAGGGCGGAAACTGGACAGTGTCAGTCGTCTGTAGGCCAAGCCTAGAAAGTCAGCTGGAGGGTGGTCTTCGTCTGGCGTTCCTATGTCGCTTGGGACATTAGGACAGTCAGCTGACCAGTGACAAAATTTTGGACAAGGCCTTGTCGGTGCCCTTCGTGGGGTGGTGGTGCAAGCCCGGGCCCAATGGCCTTCTTTCCCGCACTTGAAACAGGGACCAGACGGCTTTCGGGGAGCCGGTTGGATAGTGTTTGCCAGCATCTGGCAGCTCCTTTTCTGGGCCTTCTCATCTCTCCCATGGTACACCTTAAATGCTATCTCCAGCACATCTGCCTGTGGGGTCAGAGGGCTGTTCTCTAAACAATTAAGTTTAGCCCTAATGTCGGGGAAGCTCTGTGAGACAAAGTGGGTCATTAGGAGCTGCCTGCCCTCAGGGCTCTTTGGGTCTAAGCTAGTAAACTGAAGTAGAGCCTTGGTGAGGCGCTCCAAGAAGTGAGACAGATTTTTGTCCTTATCTTGAATTATCATTTTTAGTTTTTCATAGTTTACTGATTTTAGGTCAGCCTTATGGAGGCCTGTCAGGAGACAGGTAATAAACCTATCTCTGGTTAGAGAGCCACCCTGGGTGTTATAGTCCCAGTGTGGTTCTTGGTCAGAAACTGCCTCGGCTCCTGGAGGAAGTGAGGGGTTAGTCTGGTGAACCTCATCTGCATGAGTCCTAGCCTGCTCCCATACCTGCCTGCACTCCTCAGAAAGTATCATGTATATATCATGAAAGGTGAGACTATAAGATTGAGTTATATATTGAAACTGTTTAATAAAGGAAGCAGAATTAGAAGTATAAGAACCCAGCTTAGTTTCTATCTGAGAGAGTAGTGCGAGAGAGAATGGGACATGGACTTTAATCAGTCCACCCACACCAGTCACCTCTCACAAAAGGAGAACAGTGGAAGGGTTTGGATGGCTGGAATCAGGCAATTTAGCAGTTCGAGAACGGGTGTTAGGAGGGATGAAGGTTGGAGCCAGGGCAGGGCCTTTGGAAACGGCTGCTGCTGAGGAAGAAACAGCTTTACAAGAAGAAGAATCTGGAAGAGGAACTGAAGGAACAGTCACCCTAGGAGTAGGGGTGGGAGCGGAAGGTCGGATAGGTGGAGGTTCATGAGCAGGATCTAGAGCCAGAGATTCCAGAGTCAGAGAATTGTCTGGTTTAGGCATAGCTAGAAGCACATGAGCAGGAGAGAAGGAATCCAGAAGAGATGGTTTAGCACTGAGAAAGAAGAAAGCTATGATGTAGGGTGACTCTTTCCATTTGCCTGCTCGCTAACAGAAATTAGATAACTCCCGTAAAATATTGGCATCTAAGGAGCCGCTTGGCGGCCATTTTTTGTTATTTTCTAAAGCATATTTGGGCCATCTCTTAGTACAGAAAGCCTTCTGACTGAAAAAAAGGCCAGGCCCATATGGATTCACAGGCGAATTCTACCAGACTTTCAAAATGTTAAGTTATTAAAAAAATAGGAACAGTTTCAAACTTTTTCTATAAATACACACACACACACACACACACACACACACACACACACACACACACCAAATAAACAAATAAACTCAAAAAGCAAACAAACAAAAAACCAATTTTAGGCTAATATGGCTAACACTTCTGGTGACCACAGATTCAAAGTTCCTCAATAAAATACTTATAAACCAAATACAGACACACATCAGAAAGATCATCCACCAAGATCAAGTAGGTTTTATCCAGAAGATGCAGAGATGGTTCAATATATATAAGTCAATAAATATAATAAATCATACAAATTCAATTAAAGGAAAAACATACAACAACTTTAATAGATGAAGAAAAAGCCTTGGACAAAATTTAACATGCTTTCATTATAAAAGTTCTAGAGATAATAGAATTGAAGGAAACTTATCTCAACAAAAGAAAGACAATATATGACAAACTCACAGCTAACGTTTTCCTGAAAGGATAGAAACTGAAGCAGTCCCATTAAAATCAGGAATGACACAGGCCTGTCCATTGTCCTCACTTCTTTTCAAGAGAGTGCTGGAAGCACTAGCTGGAGCAATAAGACAAGGGAAGAAAATCAACGGGATACAAATAGAAAACGAAGTCCAATTATGTGTATTTTCAGATAACATGATATTATACACAAGAGATCCCCAAAGTTCCACCAAAAAACTTAGAAATGATCAGCAATTTCAGCAAAATGGCAGTATATAAAAACAACTTATAAAAATCAATAGCATTCTACACATCAGCAACAAACATACTGATACAGAGATCATGGACACACTCCTATTCACAATACCCTGAAAGAAAATAAAATATCTTGGAATAAACCCAACCAAGGAAGTGAATGACAATGAAAACTTTAAATCGCTAAAGAAAGTGATTGAAGATGGTAAAAATTGGAAAGACCTCATGTGCTTATGGATTGGCAGAATTAATATTGGGAGCAATGGCCATTCCATAAAAGACAATTTATAAATTCAATGCAATCACAATAAAAAAAATCTCACAATCTAGCTATACTACACTTGGGCAGATACTTGCTCATCTATATTCAGTGATGCTCTATCCATAAGAGCCAGAAACTGAAAACAGCCTAGATGCCCATCAGGTGATGAATGAATAATGAAAAATGTGGTCCATTTACACAGTATAATAATATTCAACTACTAAGAAAAATTAAATTATGAAATTTGCAAGTATATAGATGGAGTCGGAAGCAATCACCCTGAATGAGGTAATCCAGATCTCAAAATACAATTGTATGTTTTCCCTTATATGTGGATGTTAGTTAAGCTTTAGATACATGTTTCAATCCAAGTAACCACAAAGGTTAGGTAGCTAGTAAGGGACCATGGGGAGGAGGGGATCTTTCAAGGAAGTGGAAATAGAGTTCAGTGTTATAAAGACATGAAGGGGAAACCAGAGTAGATGATTAAATGGGGAGGGATAGGGGTATAGGAGTAAATATGGGGCAAGACAACTAACATTAAAGGCCTTTTGAAAAGCCATGTAGAAACCTACTACTGTAGAAGTTTCAAAAAATATACGCATGTATCAAAATGATTTAAATGGAATCACCAAATAATGGAGGACACAAGGCCCCAGCTAGACATCTTATGCCAACAAGCAAAACTTCTAGTTTCAGAAATGGTTTACATCTTTTTGTATCATTGGCCGAAGGGGTCCCCTAGATCTGCCCAAATATCACAGGCTATTGCTAAGGCTATTTGTTACTCTTCACAACCTGATGGCAAGGCCCTATTGCTAAAGACACCACTTACATATGTCATTGAACATGGAGAAATTGAGCTGGTGCCCAACTAGAAGCTTTATCCCTATTGACTAGCAATCATGGTGATAGAAAGCACTTTGCATGCTACTGGAGGAGGTAAGTAATCATCAGTATCACCTAGCTACAAACCCTGTGACCTACAACAGAAACTTGCATGCAAGATATACTGCTGAAGCAGTAGCACAAATGTTATGAGAGTAACCAACCACTTTGTTATTGGATTTAAGGCCCACTCCATGAGATGGAACCCATACATGACACTTCTAAGTGGCCAAGAACCTGAGTCTAGATAGGTCATGACCCTAGGGGAAAACTTACTACCATCATTCTGCTAAAGGAACTTAGAAAATAAAATTATGCTTAATGACGTAGTGCTATACCCATAGAGCTGAGCATCACCCTACCCTTATCAGAGAAGTTTCTTCTTGTAGTGGATGGTAATCAACACACAGATCCACAAATGGACAGAGAGTGAGAGACTTTGGAACACTCAGCCCTAAATGGTATGTCTTCATCAAACCCCATTCCTTAAGTTTCAGGGAGGAAAGACTGTAAGTCAGAGGTGGTGGGTGACTCCAAGGAAACAGTGTCCTCCCTGCAAAGCAAGACTGATGCACATATAAACTCCCAGTGACTGTGACAGCATCCACAAGACCTGCCCAGGTTCAAGTCAGACAAAATCCTAGCACTGAGAAGGGGAAGTGCACACTAAACAAGAAGCTGTTTGCAATTGACAGCCGCTGGGAGAGGGAAAGTCAGTTTCTCCAAAGGAGTGTCACTGTGGATATCAACTACATCCTGGGCAGCCCCAAGCCCAAGGAGGTCAACAGAAAATGAACTCCAATGGTGTGTGTGTGTGTGTGTGTGTGTGTGTGTGTGTGTGTGTGTGTGCACTTTTTGTTTTGTCTTGGCATCTTTTTCTATTGATTTTGTTTCTTTTTTTGTTTGTCATCTGCTGTGATTTTTGCTTCTTTTTCTCCTCCCCCATTTTTGAAATATGGAGAAAAAACATGAAGTTGGGTGGGTAGGGAGGTGGGTAGGATCTGGAAAGAGTTGGGGGAGAGGAAATAATATGATCAAATATTTTTGTATGAAATACATTTTAAATAAAAATAAAAAGGATTTTAAAAATCCCCACAATATTCTCCACAGAAATAAAAAAAAATCTAAAATACCCATGGAACCCCAAAAGAATCTGGATAACCAAAGAAGTTCTGAACAAAACCTCCCCCAAAACCAAAAAACCTAAACCCAAACCCAAATCCAAACCAACCAAAACAAACTAAAAACGATGCTGGACAGATTACTAAACCAGATTTCAAGGCATATTGCAGATGTATAGTTATAAAAAATTGTATTGTACGGGCATATAAATAGGCATGTAGTCCAATGGAACAAAATAGAAATCCCAAAACATGAGTACATGTAATTATAGCCATTTGCTATTTGACAAAGATGTCAACAATGTACATCAGAAAAAGATAGTATCTTCAGCAAATGGAGCTGGAAAACTGGGTGTCCACATGTAGAAAAAAGAAATTAGACCCCTATCTATCATCCTGTACACACACACACACACACACACACACACACACACACACACAAAACAACCCCAACTCTGAATGGATCTGGATCAAGTAATTCAATGTGAAACCTAAAATGCTGGACCTGCTAGAAGAAAATATAGGCAGTACCCCGCAATGTATAATTGGTATAGGAAAGGGCTTTCTGAATAGGACTTCATTTGCAACAGAATTAAGGCCAACAACTGACAGGCAGAGCCCTATAAAGTTGGAAATTTTCTGTCCAGCTAATGCAATTGAATGATGAAGAACCCCACAGAGTGTGGAGAGAATCTTTGGTAGCTATACATTTGACAGAGAATTAACATCTAGATTATATAAAGAACTCCTATCCCACTCCCAAAGCCAGTCAAGAAAACAAATAACCCAATGAAAACAGCCTATGGATTTGAACAGAGAGTTCTCAAAAGGAGAAGGAAAAATGGTTAAGAAATCATTTAAAAGGTGTTTACCATCATTAGCAAATTAGGGAAATGAAAATGAAAACAACTGAGATTCCATCTTATTCTAATCAGAATGGTTATGATTAAGAAAACAACTTACAACAAATGCTGGTGAGGAGGTGGGGGAAGGGGAACCCTGATCATGGTTAGTGGGGTTGTAAACTGGTGCAGGCACTCTGGAATTCACTGGGAAGAAGTCTCAAAAAGCTAAAAATCAATTAATCATATGATTCAGCTATCCCACTCCTTGGCATATACCTAAAGGACTTCCGCTCCACAGATACTTGCTCAGCCTTGTGTATTGGTGCTCTCAATTCACAATAGCTAGGAAATGGGAACAACCTAAATGTCCTTCAAGCAATGAATGGATAATGAAAATATGGTACATGAACACTATGGAATGCCATTCAGCCATAAAGAAAAAAAAACGTGAAAAAAATTACAGGTATGCAGATGTAAACAGAAAATACTAAAACTGAATGAGGTACCCCAAAGTCAAAAAGAAAACCACTGCACATTTTCTCTGTTTCTTCACTTCAAACCTTCAGATATGCGTATATAATTTGGAGTAAATGCAGAAACCAGGAAAGTAAAAAAAGGGACCAAGAATGTGGGGAAAGAATTCCACAGAGAGGAATTACAGGGAATAGGTGATACGAAGGGAGAAATGGGAAAAACAGAGAGAGCTTTAATTTAGGATGGTGGAGGACAATACAGAAAGAGAGGAGGAAAGAGGGGATGAATAACACTAGGTTTGTTTGCAGTAGCAATAGTGAACTGTATTATTTCATATTCACCTAAAATTACATAACTACATGTGTGTGTGTATATATACATATATACACATATAAATGTGCACACACACACCATAAACTATCTAACAGAATCCCCAGTGCCAGACGTGGGAAGCCTCCTTTTGAGTGGGTTGTCGCAGGAGTCCAGGATGCTCTAAAAGCAACGTGAATTATTGCTGTTGCCCTTGGTTGCTTCCCAGAAGTTGCAGGTGGGACCTTATTGCTGAGGACACCACAGACTTTGGACACAGGACTCGATGGATTTGAGCTGCATCTGGCCCAAAGGTCCATTCCCTCCAGACTACAGGAAGGTGCTCTATGCAAGCTGCCAAGGGAGGAAGGCAGTCAATAGTCCCACCCAGTTCTGATGCCTATGAATCACAGCAATGACAAACCCTGCAAGATATCGCTAAGGCACTATGATGACACTTGGATCTTGGTGATAACCTACAGCTGTCTCTTTGAATTTAAGGTCTGCTCAACAGGAAGGAAATCATGCCTGGTACTGTAAACCTAGTCACCCCTTGTTAGTGAATTCATTGTTCTTAGATGAGAACATACTTCTGCCACAATTGCCACATCTGTAGTACAAGCCTTCTACCTGGGGTATGGGGAACACTGTGGTGTGTGTGTGTGTGTGTGTGTGTGTGTGTGTGTGTGTGTGTGTGT
>CABHPQ010119829.1:0-10092 GCA_902168405.1 Peromyscus aztecus | reverse complement strand
CTCTTATCTGTAGTTTTAGAGGTATTTCCAGTAGCCAATGCTATGTGTTTTCTACATTCTTTTATTTTGATAAATAAGAATCGAGTGTCCTAAAATTATTAGCATGTCTTAAAATTTTAAAAATTAATATGTGAAAGAAATTCTAGGGAGTGTCTGATATAACCAAGTCATTTTATAAATCTCATAGAAATTATGTTTCTGGTTGTACACAGCTTTCTCAGCTCTTGAACTGCTGAGCAAGATCAGAAAGCAGTACTCCTGAACTTCATACCAGGGTTTGTCCCATTAAAAGAAGCTAAGCAGGGTTTCTTGGTGTGGCTTTTAATATGGACTCGACAGAGCACAAGTCTGTAGGGAGACTGTGGGTTCTTGTCCAACAAAAGCTGATTAAGTGGCTGATTGCTGCCCATGTTGTCTATTGAATCTTTATCTTTTCCTGGATGTTTCTGCTCAGGAAGGAGGTCAGAGGAATGATGGAGACTACAAAAGGAAATGGCTATCTTACCCTTGAAGTTCCTTGGGAGAGGACATTGAGCTAAAGGAAATTGCTTTGAAGTCATCATACTTCCTATTAACTCCTGCTTCAGCCCTCCCCGAGTCTTCCCCTTCCTACAATGGACATGAGGATGAGAATAGGGACTGTTTAACCCTTGCCCTGGTAGAGACAGCAGCAGTGACTTCTCAGGATACCAGGCAGGGTGGAGTCCTGAAAAACGTGTGAAGGAAAGTTGAGAGACAGATAAATATTCCAAATAAAAACTGACCTCTGGCTTAGTTTCTGAGGAATGCTGGGAAAGGTTTGTCTGTAGTTTCCTCTTGGCTCAAACCCTTCCACACACTATCACAATCTTTTGCTTCGTCATTTTCTGAAACTCCCTTTGTGTCTCATGCCACAGTTGCCTTTGGCCAAATCCCAAACCAGTTTCCTTTTTTTTTTTTTTTTTTTTTTTTAACAACGCATTTCAGTGTAATCAACACGTGACACTAACTCAAGAATGAAGAATTATCTCTGAAAGTGGACTGGGGAGAAATAAAGACTTAAACTAGGCATAAATTTAGAACTAATCAGAGTGAATCATTGGCCTGCATACTATAGCCAGATGGGGAGGTTTAAACATCAAAGACTGTGGTCTGGCTCTAGCCTTCCTTTTGAGACTCATTCACACAGTCCTCATTTAATAACCTGTGGTCTGATTGGATAGATCTACTACTTTCTTGGAATTCTTGGTTATTCCTGCCTCTGGGGCTTTGCCACCTTTTCTCATGTGAATACTTCTTCTCCGAACCCACTTACCTACTTGAAATCCAGCCAGATATCAATTCTACTCACCATTGTCTCCATTTCTGTCTGTTTCTCCTGAAACCACTCATTTAATATTTATCATGCATTGAACTTTTGATGCTTAGTTGTCAACAAACATGTATTTGCCTGAAGCTATAACTGCAAGCCACTTTACTAAAAAAGAATTGGGTACAGTGCTTGCGGTAGCCTAGGTTTTTCTTTCCTGTGCATTTCCAGTTATAGCAAGGCACAAGAGAGACGTGATATTGAAGGGAAGAGATGACCCATGTATATTCAAAAGCTCGCACAAGTTGTTGCTGGCGGCTGGCTCATCCTTCCTGTTGTGAGCCATTGGTGTTTGGCTGGACCTGCAACTACTCTACCATTTCATGGATCAGCTTTCAGATATTTGTGTGTTTAGCTCCATGAGGCAGAGACTGGGTTTCAAAGAACACTTACGATAGCATGGTAAAAAAAAAAAATAGAGAACTGAAAGATTTCAGTTCAATTTTATTTTGATCAAAGTTACAATTTGATCTTGATTCCCCTAACACACATCTGCTGCTAAGCCAGGCCCTTTTTCCTGACTGCTGTATGCCAATCACTGAAAAACTGAATAGTTTATTCATGATGTGGCCAAAGGTAGAGGTCAGAGATCAAGCTTCAAATCTGCTCCTCCAAAGGAAGACTTAACATTTGGACAATGGTGACAGAGACAAATGTACAATCAATACTTATGGCTTTCCGTGTGACATATTTAAAAAAATATGAATGTCTACTTTGGCTGTAGAGAAATCAACCTCAGTGTTTCAGGTAACTCTCTACTGGCTAGCTTATATAGTACCAGAAGGTACTATGCAGGCTGCAGGGGGACAAAAGATATCAATGATCACCGGGTGGTGGTGGCACACGCCTTTAATCCCATCACTTGGAAGGCAGAGCCAGGCAGCTCTCTGTGAGTTTGAGGCCAGCCTGGTCTACAGAGGGAGATCCAGGATAGGCACCAAAACTACACAGAGAAACCCTGTCTCGAAGGGGGAAAAAAAGATATCAATGATCTTATCCAGTCAGGGACCTTGCACACTATAATATCAACCTACATGGGAAAACTTGCCTATAATAGTGGCATGATAATTTTGGGGGTTGTCAACCTTTTTATGATTGTTTTTAACACCTGCTCCACAGGAAAGAATGAATGCCTGACTGTAAATCTGGCTAAACATGCATAACTGGGGAGATGACAAGCCTTATAGGCAATTCTTCTCTTGTTGTTATAATAATGGCCATGACGTCAAACTTCATTCTAAATATTTGTGCTTATACCCATAGGTTTCTACTGCTCTAAACTTTGGTCAGGGAAACGTCTTTGTGAAGTGGTTAGTAGTTAATGCAGAGAATCATAACTGGTCAAAGGACTGAGTGTAAGTTATTATGAGTACTCAGCTGTGGGTGAATCTGAATTATTTATATAAATGTCCCCCCATTCCAAGGCTCAGGAAAAATCATGAAAGAAGGTGAAGAAAGGGAAACAGAGATGTGAAATGTTGACTACCGGACATAACCTAGGTATTGGACTTATCAACTTATGGCAGCCATGGTTACCTGCATAAGACATGTACAAGATCAATCCAGTCAAAAAATCTAGCATGACATGGCACGGGGCAGAACCTCTAGGGCCCCATCCTTGGCAGAGTACATATTAGTTGCTAATGGCTACTAAGGGAGGTAGAGTCACTCTCCTTTGGGGATATAGGCCCTGGTATGTTGCCCATGCCCCATTGGATGGCCCTATACCCATGTGCATGTGGGTAACACTGATTGAACTCAAGGAGTTATTAATAAGAACAAAGAAAGGACATGAAGCTGTGAAGGAGACAGGGAGAGTTGGAGAGGGTAATGGTGGATGGACATGATAAAAATATATCAATATATTAAATTTTTAATGAATAAATACAAAATATTATTTTTAAAAAGGTGCTGCTCCCATGATCTCAGGAGTTTCAACATCTTAACATCAATGGGGTCATTCACTGGATATCTTCGTAGGCCTGATTCAAGAGTCAGTAGTTTCAACAAATATGTCTTTCAATATCAGAAACATTATATATAGTAAAGATAGTGGAAGGTGAATAGTATATTGCCCACCTATGCACCCCCTAAAGTGGTGATTCTTAAAATTGATCAGAATGAAGTAATTAAGTTAATTCCCTCTCTCTCTCACTACTTGTAAAGTGGATATTTATGCATGAATATATAAAGCTTTACAAGACCTATTTATTTTCTGTACAATATAATATTTCAGTACATCAGAGGGATGGTGATAATAACAGCAGAACTTAGAAATCATTACAGAGAAGAAAGAGGAATTGTGATATAAGTCAGGCAAAAATAATAAAATAAATGAGAACTGATAAAGGCAAATAGATACATCACAATTATCAGAAAGAACAAACTGAAATAAATCATGATAAACAACAACTGGGAATAAGTATAAATAAAAGTAAAACAAAAATTGGGAAAAATTAACAACTGACAAAGACAGAATTCCTCCAAAGGTCTCAGTTCCTTTAATATTTTAGAATATTTTCATGCCTCTTAATTCAAAGAAAATACTAACATTTTCCTTATAAATCATTAGGACCATATAACTCTATGAGTATTTATGTCATAGCAGTTTAATGCCTACTGGGCATGACACATTTTTCTCAAACTCTAAATAAATCTGTACACTGATACTCCAATTTATGTATCATTTTCCTTCCATATGACACTTCCTTTTTTTTTATTACACACACTGGATAATACCAAGTCATACCAAAATATAACCTTTTAGAAAGGAATGTATTTATTTAATGTGGAAACTCTGAACTCCCTCAAGCTAATGGTTTGCATAGTTTCTGGCAGATGGTGCTACACTTCTGTTGAAAACAGTCTTTCTCAGGGTGCCCTTGTGAGTTTGCTGAGACACTTTAGGTACAAAAGAGGGATGATAGACCAGGAACTGCAGGGCAGATTTAAGGGTAATGAAAAGAACTGTGGAGCAAGGAGGAAATCAAAGGAAAGGGGGAAGAGAGAGAGAAGGAGGGGGAGGAGGAGGACTCAATTGAAAAACAATGAAAAAAAGTCATATTATTGTTGTTGTTGTTATTATTGTATGTGCATTCAGAGAGAGAATGAGAATATGGGTGCATATATAAAGTGTGTGTGTGTGTGTGTGTGTGTGTGTGTGTGTGTGTGTGTGTGTGTACAATACATGTGTGGAGATCAGATGACATCTTCTGGGGTGTCAGTTCTCTCTTTCCATGATGAGATCTGGCAATCAAACTCTCCTTCAGGTTTTCATGGCAAGAGCTTTTCACCACAGAGCTATCTAGCCATTCTAGAAAAAATATTTTTAAATGATATGAAAATTAATATATGAATTAAGCCTATATTTTGAAGCCACTTGATTTATTAATTCATTTGATCTCTATTTATTGAGTGCTTACCTTGTATCATGTAGGATATAGAATAGAGTGGCAAATGGGATGGACACAGTCCCTGTCCTGAAATGGCTTTTAATAGTCTGATATACCACTACCAGATGTTAAGAAAGGAAGAAAATTATCATAGGGGATAAATATGGAGATCAGAAATCATATAGAAGTGAAATTCAGTATAGTTTGAGGTCCAAGCCAAGGTCTTCAACGAAGTGTGTTCTGACTGGAGAAATAAAGGATAAATAGACTTGGTTAGAAAAAAAGTTTGTAAGAAGAATGAGGGCATGATCTCAAAGGCATGGAAAGAATGTCTGATTACCAGAGTGTTAAAATTCAAGAGATGGCTTGTAGAGGATGAACCTGGGAGACACTGCATTATACCTTGAAATCCCTTGTAAAAAATAGTTGAAAATTGATTCATATGGTTGCTGAAGAGGAGGCTTTGTTATGTCTTAAAAAAATAGGATGATGCTAACCACTTTTTGATTCTAATGATAATGCTGGTTACAGGGTGGCAAACTGACTCCAAGGAAAGAAGAATGATGAAGAGATATGAGTTAGGATGCTGCTGACATAGTCAGGTGTTAGACAAGGTAGTGGCTGAAGAGCTGTAATGGTGTTGTTTCACTGGGTCCCCATTCCTAAGTTCTAATTTGGCAGGCTTGAGGTAGGCCTAGAGGATGTGGATTAAAAAAAAAGGCTTTTCTGATTTGGGACAACAACTTTGGGGATCATCAGACTTAAATGTGGACTGCCAAGTAGGAAGACAGAGGAAGGAAGAAAAGACCAAGGTAGATACATGGACTTGTTGGTACAGGACTGCCACTTGTAAAGGAGAGGTCATCTGCTGAGAAGAAGTGAGATAGCAATACAGCAACATGTCTGAGATGATGGATGTTTGAAAGAGTGGTAGTTTAGGGGGTAGAGAACAGGAGGAGTGGAGGGAGGGGAAACTGTGGTTGGTATGTAAAATAAAATAAAGGAAAAAAAAAGGGTGATAGTTTTAATAGAGTGGACAGAACTGAGCTTCCAAGAGATACCAGTGATTTTTTGGGGGGTGGAGGTTTGAGACAGGGTTTCTCTGCGTAGCTTTGGAATCTTATCTGGAACTCACTCTGTAGCCCAGGCTGGCCTCAAACTCATAGAGATCTGCCCTGCCTCTGCCTCCCGAGTGCTGGGATTAAAGGCATGTGCCACTGCCGCTCGGTACACCAGTGATCTTAAATCACAGTACATAAACCTACTAAATTGTTGATTTTCCTTTTGTTTTTGTTTTTTACAACAAAACCCAATAGTCAGAGCACATGAGCATTTAGGTTCATTCTGGGTTGCTGTTATCATGGGCTAGAATTGTAGGAGGCAAAGATGATGAGGGATCATTGAAATATTAGGCCTCAAATACAAGATGAAGTTTGGGGAAAGGGACAAGAAAGAGAAGTATTTTGACAACAATTGAGAAGTGTGTTGAGAGTTACACTTAAAAATAAGCCAAAATAGTAAGGTGTTTTAACTACAGAATGTAAAGTCCTTGTGATAGCTCACGCTGCCAATTTGATTACATTGAAAAAACAGCCAGGAAATTAGCAAAGCTAGGCGTGTCTGTGACAGCATCTCTAGAGACCCAGTGATGGCACTGATTCCTTGATGGATTCATGGCATGAAGCCACTATTGGTGAATGGTAAGAGACACCCTGTTGGAGGACAAAGACTCACAGTAGTTTGAGCTTGTTGGCTCCACCTTACTCTGGGCCCTTCCTGATTCCCCAAGTCTCTGCTTCCTGGTCACCGTGTTGTATTCAGCTTTCTCCTCCACATATTCTCACCACCACAATGTCCTACCCAAGGGCATAGAGCCAAACAACTGTGGACTGAAACCATGAGGCTGTGAGCCACAGTAAGTATTCCTTCCTTTAAGTTGTTCTGTGAGCTTTTCCATCACAGTGACACAAACATTCACAAGCACAATCCCAAGTGTGCGATGGTAGTTACAGGTTAAGGAATAAGTGAACAGATAGCCGCCAGAGGAGGTGGCTGGAGCAGAGTGAAGGAGGAGGGTACTGAAAGGAAAAGTTAAGATACCGAGCTTTCCAGAAGTTGTTCTCTCTTTGGCTTCTAAAAATAACTTGGATCTTGGAATAGGATAACATAAGGTCCTTCAGTGAGTACTGAGGGGCTCACCAGGACCTTGGTTATTTCCATTGCTAAAGAGGAATGTGGGGGCTGGGGAGCTTGCTTTGTGATGGGTGCTGGCCTCACATGTATAAGGTCCCGGGTTCAGATGCCCAGCAATGTGAAGGGTAAGTAAGCAACTGAACAATACTACAGGTAGACAGTAATGTGATCGGGTTTCAGTGGAGAAGAGCAGAACAATAGTACACGTAGACCATAATGTGATTGGCCTCAGCAAAGAAGAGCAGAAAAGCATGGAGTTCCCTAGTTTAGATCCTGAAGTTTGAGGTGGGTGAGTATTGAAGAGTGGACGCTCTTCCCTTGAAAACACCTGTAGGGTGAGCAGGGTCCTCAGGAAAGAGCTGCTTTTCTTTGCTTTTTATTCTCTCTCTCTCTCTCTCTCTCTCTCTCTCTCTCTCTCTCTCTCTCTCTCTCTCTCTCTCTCTCTCAGAGGCAATCCAGGGCAATGCCATTAGCCTATATTGTTTTGAGAGCCTCTTGGATGCACCTAAATAACCCCAAAGGATGTTTCTCATCAATAATACTAGGGTATTATTAAAAAGAGCATTGCCACCCCAAGTGGCATAAAGTCATTTAAGATTATGTGCACTATGTGAAAATTTTGGTAAATATGAAATAGTATTATTTCTTAAGGCATTTTGAAACACCCTTAGTAATATTTGCCCCGCACTCTCCCTCTCTTTCTGTGTACAGTGAACTGACCTTGGTTAGCAACAAAGGTAACATTTAGCAGAAAGTAATTAAAGATGACTTTTAGATGATCCATGGAAATATTTTAATTTATGAGACAGAAACAACATATTAGAGGGCATTGTTGGGAAGGAATCAATAGGCTTGTTATGGCCTTTCTTCATTTGTAGTTTGCTGAAGATTAGGGAAATTGATTTATACATTTACTGAGATTGTCATTAGCTAAGGGAAGTCCTTCACATGCTTGAATTCCAAGGTTTGATTATATTAATGACTCAGAATGAAAGTCAGACTATATATGCTCAATTAGCATATTGATAATTTAAAAACAATTGATAATTGTCTTACACACCTTAAGAAACACATTTATAAGCCACATAGACATTAATCAGAAATTTTGAGAACAAATTCACTTAAGCATGACTAACTAAAAATGTTAAAGTAATAAAGTTTCTCTATGTTCTTCATTTCTGTTGTTACCATGTAAAACTATAGAACGGAAGCTATTTCACTGACTTTAGCACATTGCTAGATTAACTGTCTTAAGTCTACATTATAGAGTATACTAGGTCAGAGTAATTTTACTAAATAACTCTATATATCTATAAAATGATTCAAAATTCTGCTTATTAGATTTATACTGTGGTGAGATTTGCAACTCTTAAACTCTTTGGGAAAGCTCTTTTTGACTGTATGATGATTGCTGTAGAAGAGATAAATTCAGATGATATTTTTCATCTCATGCCTTATCTACTGGCCCACAGTAGAGTGGGAGAAGCCTGTGAAAGCACTTCACTTCTACGCTGGGCTTTACTCTAAGGTTCAGTCTTTGTCCTTCCTTCCCCAGCTCTGCTTCATTTGGAAGAAGAGCCCTCTTTCAGAATGCCTTTCCCTGACTGTCCTGGGTCTGATAGACAGAGGACTGGAATAGAGCACTAAGGAAGGGATGTGTCACTTTTCTGGTTTTTTTTTTTTTTTTTTTTATTCTCTTTCTCTGCTTTTATGGTCAAGTTAATTTCTCCTCTGAGATTCTATTATGACCCAGTCCCAGCTTCTGACAGCTCAGGACCCAGGTTTCAACAAGTCACTTGTGTGTCATTTACCACCACCTGGAGGGTAGTCATGGATTCTGCTGCCTGGAGATAGCTTCTCTAACTCATTTTTCTAATCACATTGCTTTAATAAAGTCTCTTTGTTTAAATGCTAAAAAAGGTTTTTATTTTCCTGGTTGGACATTATTAATAGAAACATCTAACTCACAAGGTTCTGATGAAGACTTGAAGTGTATATATACAGAATGTAAGCCGGTGATTGATAAGGTACTTAAACATTTTCAAATGGGAAAAGCAACTTGTCAAAGCTATTAGACATCATCATTCTAAAATGTATAGACACATTCACTAGATGCAATCACTTTCCAACTTCTGATCATTCATATTGGCAGGGATTTTTTTTTTAAGAATGAGGTCATGGATGTGGTAATTTAAATCACTTGGATGGTAGTTTGAGGCAAATAACAGTCATCAGAATCTGTTCTGATTCTGAAGTACTTCTTGCCACGGTTATAAGAAGTTTAGGTAGAAGGCATTTGCATTTCATGCAAGAACTACTTTTCTGAAGGCCGCCTGTAATTCAACATGCTCATAATTCTAGACTAAATTTCCATGAGCTTAAATACATCTACAGCTTGTTTTACTAGATCGAAGTATTGCAGCAATTGATTGGCCTCCTTCAAGGTCTTTTATCACATATTTTCTATAATTACTGATTTTAGTCTATTCAGGCACTAATACTAGCCCTATCCGTTGATCAGCATGACACAGTGCATTTTATATGTGGAGAAAAATTAAAATATGATAATCATGATTGAAAACAGCTGCAAAGTTTCTTATCTGGTTCTGATGTCAGAAAGCAAAATATGACTTATGTGCCAGATGATTGTGAGTAGATATTCTGAACTAACATGAAAGGGTCATTTATTTAGTAATATTATGCTTACAGTTAAAAATAATTGACTTGACAGCTCTGAAACGAGGATTCTTGGTGAGTTTTTACAATCTGAGAAATCCAGAATTTTGCTGTTTTTTTAAATTTTATGCCATAAATGAGAAGTTAACAGCATGCTATTTTGCATCCAACCAAATCTACACAGTTTTTTAAAAAAATTTTTAAATTCATTTTACATACCAACCACATTCTCTCTTCCTATCCCCCCCACCTCTTTTGTACCTGCCCGCATCCACTCCTCATCAAGGGTAAGCTGTAGCTAGAGTTTTCCTGCCTGGCCCATGGTAAGGATAAACCTCTTTCACCTGCCAGTCCCACAGCCGCTCAGACCCAACCAAGTAAACACAGAGACTTATATAGCTTACAAACTGTATGGCCGTGGCAGGCTTCTTACTAACTGTCCTTATATCTTAAATTAATCCATTTCTATAAATCTATACCTTG
>CABHPQ010119828.1:0-11543 GCA_902168405.1 Peromyscus aztecus | reverse complement strand
CCCCCCCCCCCCCCCCCGCATCCCCCACGAGGAGGCTGCGACAGGGGCAGGTGCGCCGCGTGCCCGCAACTTTCCCGAAGTTTTCCTCTGCAAATGCAACAGTGAGGCTAGAGACAGATGGCGTGAGGTTTGTGTGCACGTGTCCTTCAGACTCCACTATTTGGGGGAGATGAAGACTTCACTAAAAATGTAGGCCTGTTTCCTAGCTCGGTATCATTTTGGAAAAGCCTCTTGGAAGTGGAAGCAGAGGCCGACTGTGCACTGGACCTGCAGAGCAACCCACTCCTTCCAATGTTGTTTCCCTTGAGTCAAAAGCCACTCCCACCCCTGACTTCCATAGATAGTCCCAGCCTTTCCCCGACTTCACTCAGTCAGTACCCTTAACGCTGAAAGGCTGGTGTGTGTGGAGCTCGTATTAAACCAGTGATGTTTAACTCGGGTTTCTGAGACCTCTGAGAAAGGGTCTCTTGCTCCCAAAGCCCGTCTCTGTAGGCCCTTAATTTTGGATTTCTGCATGACATTTATCCTTAAACAGAAAGGCAAGGATCCAACCATACTTCAATGGACCCCCAGGGCATCTTGAAGGCGTTTCCCAAGCGAAAGAAAATTCATGCAGAGCCATCATCAAAAGCACTTGCGAAGATTCCCAAAAGGGAAGCGGGAGAAGCTGGAGGTGAGCTGGCCCACCCTGAGAACTCATGCATTTGAACCCTCAGCCTTCTGTTGTCCAGAATCAGATCACGGAAGTGGCCTTACCTGTGTAGGGCTGAGATCTCTTTATACCTACTTATATTCGCTTTGGTCTCTGTCCTATCTAAACTCTTGTTTAGAGTCTCATTGTAACCTTGACTTTGCCTTATAGCCGAGAATGAATGACCGTAATAAGTCCTGATCCTCCTGTCTCAATCTCCCTAGTGCTGGGCTTACAGATGTGCAGCACCACATCCAGCTGCTGTTTGTCTTTGTGTTTCAAGGCAGGGTTTCTCTCTGTAGCTCTGGCTGTCCTGGAACTCGCTCTGTAGACCAGGCTGGCCTCGAACTCAGAGATTCGCCTGCCTCTGCCTCCCGAGTGCTGGGACTAAAGGCGTGCGCCACTATAGCTGTGCTTTGTCTTTGATAGGCCATTTGCTGTGTTATCTTCTCCACCCCAAGAGCTCCGTGAGAAGTCTTCCCTGATTCCTCAGACAGTGGCCCTTAGAATTCTCGGTTGTGTTAGAGGCAGCCCCAGGAGCGAACCGCTCCCCTGAGTCCCTGGCTTGTTCTAAGCTGTTTGCCACCGAAGTTGTTAAATAAATGGCAGAGATTTTAAGGGGTTGGGAGTGTTGGTCAAGTCTTCTAGACTGAGGGAAGGAACTTGTAATGGTAAGAAATGTGTGCTTTGCTGGAAAAAAAAATAGGTGATAAAATGATTTTTGAACTGTGTTCAAAGCAAGAAGGCTTCGTTTATTCAGTCACAAATACTTATAGATGACCTGTGACATGCCAGGCACTGCTCTCGTTTGCACCAGGAACAGGACACACAAAATCCTAACCCCTGCACTGAAGTGACAACGGTTCATTGTGACTATATTTATAAGTTTCCCAGCTCAGTGACATACATCTGTAATCCCAGCACTTGGAGGTAGAGGCAAGAGAATCAGGAGTTCAAGGTTATCCTCTGCTACGTAATGAGTTTGAGGCCAGCCTGGGCTACATGAGACCCTGTCTTAAATAATAGTAATGGTAATATAATAATAATAATAATAATAATAATAATAATAATAAGTTACGGTAATAGGCATTTGGCTCTCCTCTCCACAGAATGGCTGAGCTCCTTGAAGGCTCACATTATGCCCACTGGCATTGGACGAGCCCGGGCTGAGCTCTTTGAAAAGCAGATTATCCATCATGGCGGCCAGATATGCTCTGCCCAGGCCCCAGGAGTCACTCACATTGTGGTGGATGAACACATGGACTGTAAGCGGGCTCTCCGACTCCTCAGACTGCCCCAGCTACCCCGCAGTGTTCAGCTGGTGAAGTCAACCTGGCTGAGCTTGTGCCTGCAGGAGAGAAGGCTGATGGACACGGCTGGATTCAGCCTTTCCATGCCCACGAGGTGGGTTGCCCCTAGCCTTCCTCAGGTGTTTGTTGATAGCATCTTGAGTTTCCATCTTGAGTTATTAAAAAACAACTAACTCCTACTTTTTAAATCAGACATACTTGGAAATGCAAGGTTTCAGTGGAGAGAAAGATTGGGGATAGAGACAGGGGAGACTTTTGATACTCTAACTGCCTCTGACCTCTCTACTCTCTAGTTCCTTGGACCAACCACAGCCCAGCAAGGCAGACCGAGGCTCTTCTGCCCCTGACCCCCAGGAGGCCGTATCCAGGACAACCCTCTCTCTTCCCCCTCCTCACACCGGAACTGCATCTCCTCCTCCAAAGGCAGAAAAAGCACCAAGAACCCCAGCTCAGGTGAGAAGCTCCCAGCTCAGGGCCCTGACCACAGAAGTGGGAGGGCCTGGTGCTTATACAGAGAATTCTAGGTCTTTTTTGATTAAGCAGCTGTTCCTCTCTTCCCAAC
Organism: Peromyscus aztecus; assembly: GCA_902168405.1. Lineage (NCBI taxonomy): Eukaryota > Metazoa > Chordata > Mammalia > Rodentia > Cricetidae > Peromyscus > Peromyscus aztecus. The sequence continues at coordinate 8,980 of CABHPQ010119828.1, read as the reverse complement.
ATTCATCACAAGCCATGTCTACCATACACTACTGGGAATCCCAGGGCTCTGGAGGAAGCCCTGTGGAGCATGGCCTCACACTGAAGAAGGCATACGCCCAGCACAGCCTCATCCTTAAGTCAGGGTAGGAGACACCTACCCACCAAACACAATCCTCGCTTTTGAGGAGGGCACAGATTTATTGTTTCTTCTGTTTCCAGCTCAGTTCAGATGATGAAACCAGTGATGAGGAAGGACCCCAGGTTAGTTCAGCAGATCTGGAAGCCTTGATCAGTGGGCACTATCCCACTTCCCCTGAGGAAAATGGTGGACCTGACCCAGCCCCAGAAGCCCTGGAAAAGTGGGTCTGTGCACAGCCCTCGAGCCAGAAGGCAACTAATTACAACCTGCATATCACAGAGAAGCTAGAAGTGCTGGCTAAAGCCTACAGCGTCCAGGGAGACAAGTGGAGGGCTCTGGGCTATGCCAAGGCCATCAATGCCCTCAAGAGCTTCCACAAGCCTGTGAGCTCCTACCAGGTACTTGGAGGTTGGGGAAGATGCCTCTTCTTATTAATTAGTGGTTGATGGCTGTTTGAAGATTACCTACCTAATAGAAATATATCTTTGTATACCTAAAAAAACTTAACTAACATGACTCTAAGTTTGATTATCCTAGATGACTATTAATCTGTATTTCTTAATTATACATTACAATTTCAAATGAGCTGTACAAACCTAATACCTTAAACAAGAGTAGAAATATACATACAGTATAACAAAATTAACTTTAAATTTGTGTCAGTAAACTAAAATCTATAGCAATGTAAAACATTTCAAACAAGCTGTTGCTCTTTAAAAGTAGATTCAATAATCTACCCTTTTATCCTATCATATCTATCCTACATTTCTATGTCATATCCCCCTTTCTTCTTTAGAAAGAGATTACATTCATAATCAACCTCCTTTAAATAAAAATAAACATTTATAAACAATATTTTGGGAATTTGGGTATAACTTCTCATATTACTTCCTGCTGGATGGGGGTGCTGGCAATCTTATGGGGATCCTGAGAAGATTAAGATTTGTGTCAAGTCCTGACTGGAATAGTCTGTGAGGCTGCATTGTCTGAGCCAGTTGCCTTGAAGCCATTCTGGATGTTGGATCATCTGGGCCATGGTGTTATTGGAGACCTTTTGGGGGTCTTGGCTGATCAAACCATATTAGCCTGCAAGCAATCCACAGGTTCTCATCTTCTGTGGAAACAAAAGCAGAACCTCTTTCCAAAGCAACGTATCCTTAGACACAAACTTTGAAGTCAGGATACTTTTAAAATATATATATTGGCATAACTCAGCAGCCTTTACAATCAAATGTCTTTCTGCAGTTAAAAATCCCAAAGATAATATAATCCAGACTCTGTGTGTGATTTCCATCTTTACGTGGCTTATTTTTTTATATTACTTTTACTGTCTCTTTAAAGACTTTATTTTTTAAAACTATTTCTTTATATAACTGCATATACTCCTTTTCCTCTCTCTTCCAAGCCTACATATATTTTTACACACAATGTAAACCATTTACAGGTTTATTCCATTTGAATCTGTCTTTTTGTGAATCTGTTGCTTTAAACTGCAGCATGACTAGGACAAAAGCCTTGGCTGCTGACTCCACCCACCTCAGCTTCCCAACATGGCAGAGGCAATTCACTGCCAACTCTGGGAGCCATGCTCTCTGCTGACTCTGGGAGGCAGTGGGTCCATGCCTCCATCCAGCAGCATGTAGCTCAGAAACCTCTTCTTCTCCTCCTCCTCCTCCTCCTCCTCCTCCTCCTTCTTCTTTTTCTATACTATCAAAAGCTAGATCCACCATGCAGTATGTTGTGTGGCTTGGAGATGCCACTGTGTACCATGGTAGGAATTGCCATGCTGTAGCTCAAGTCTACACACTGCAAACCCGCCATACTGTAGCTCAAGCCTGCAGGCCACTGTGTCTCTGTACCTTGGCGTCACTAATCTCGGCCCACATGAGACATGAAGTAGAAAACTTTGGATGACTGTCCAGGCAGCTAGCTGTCTCTGTCATCCTAGATTTTTGGAAGTTGCTTACAATGCACTTCTTGTTTATTTAGGTAATATTATATCCTTCTGGGGTCTTTGATGTAGTTGAAGACTAGATGGTTATAATTATAATTTTTCTTGGTTATGATAAAAGATAAATTAGATATGAACTTTAGACTCACAAATATAGGATAGATAGAATATTTTCTTTTATTTTGTCAAATACAAATAGACTAGATATTATAACTGTAATTTTTGCTTAATAACTGTTTGTTTTATATATAATATTACTATGTTAAAGTTAAAACCTTTTTTGATTAGACAGAAAAGGGGAAGTGCTGTGGGAGGTCTTTCTGTATGCTGTGAATATGTGTTGCTCTGATTGGTTGATAAATAAAGCCATTTGGCCTATGGCAAGGCAGCTTAGAGGCAGGCAGGAAATACAAGCAGATAGACAGGAAGAAGAAAGGAGAGGAGAAAGAGACGCCAGCCTGCCACCCAAGGAAGGAACAACATACTAGTAAATCAGTAAGCCACGGAACATGTGGCAAAACATAGATTAATGGAAATGGGTTAATTTAAGATATAAGAGCCAGCTAGCAAGAGGACTGCAATAGACTACAGTTTGTAAATAATATAAGGCTCTGTGTGTTTACTTGGGTTCCAGTGGCTATGGGACCAGGTGGGACACAGGAAAACTTCTGACTACAGATGGCAGCGCTAGTCACCAATGGACACTGAATTTAGTGGTTAAGATTTTATAATGGGTGGGACTTATGCAGAGACATGCTGATAAAATTTAAATAAAAGAAAAAAAAAAAGAGATAGTTGAAAACAGACCAGCAAAAATGTTAGGACTGGGAAATGGGTGCTTTGGGGTTCAGTACACTGTTCCCTCTACTTCCAAGTGTTTTTATATAATAAGTTTAGCCAGGTGGTGGTGGTGCATGCTTTTAATCCTAGTAGTCAGGAGGCAGAGGCAGGCAGATCTCTGAGTTTGAGACCAGCCTGGTCTACAGAGTGAGCTCCAAGACAGCCAGGGCCACACAATGAAACCCTGTCTGGAAAAACAAAAAAAGAAGTTTAAAGCTAGGCACAGTGGTACATGTATTAGACTCTGGAGCCCATTCATTGTGGACTCTATAGATAAATTCCGCTTTGTCACTTTCCCAATTACTTGAAAGAAATTAACAACAGTAACCCATTCACAGTGTTTTTGTAAGATTGAAAGATGGTCCCAGTAGCACAGAATGAGATACAGTAACCCCTAGTCAGTGTGTTACAACAATCCTCAGTCAGTGTGGTACAGTAATCCTCAGTCAGTGTGGTACAGTAATCCTCAGTCAGTGTGGTACAGTAATCCCCAGTCAGTGTGGTACAGTAATCCTCAGTCAGTGTGGTACAGTAATCCTCAGTCAGTGTGGTACAGTGATCCCCAGTCAGTGTGGTACTGTGATTCCCCAGTCAGTGTGGTACTGTGATCCCTAGTCAGTGTGGTACAGTAATCCCCAGTCAGTGTGGTACAGTAATCCTCAGTCAGTGTGGTACAGTAATCCCCAGTCAGTGTGGTACAGTGATCCCCAGTCAGTGTGGTACAGTAATCCTCAGTCAGTGTGGTACAGTGACCCCCAGTCAGTGTGGTACAGTGATCCCCAGTCAGTGTGGTACAGTGATCCCCAGTCAGTGTGGTACTGTGATCCCCAGTCAGTGTGGTACTGTGATCCCTAGTCAGTGTGGTACAGTAATCCCCAGTCAGTGTGGTACAGAGTTGTGATGATGGTGGTATCAGTGGTGATGGTGAAGAGCCCTGTCATTTTCTCCCCTCTTTTTGTTGTTGTTTGGTTTGTTCTTTTCTTTTGGAGATAGAGTCTCTGTATGGCGCCCTGACTGGTCTGGAACTGGAAGATCTGCCTGCATGCACCTCTGCCTCCAGGAGTTCTGGGATTGAAGGCATGCACTACTACACCTGGCCCTTCTCTACTTTTATTGCTGGTCTCTGGGAACCAAAGGATGAGTTCCATGTGGTTGCTGGGCTGGCCTTTGGGCAGATACTCTGCTGAAGGAGTCAGATTCCCTTCCGCTGGCTCTCCCTTCCTAGCTTCTTACTCCTCCTCTGTACTTCTTCCCTAGGAGGCCTGCAGCATCCCAGGAATTGGCAAGCGGATGGCTGAGAAGATCCTGGAGATCCTGGAGAGCGGGCATCTACGGAAGTTGGACCACATCAGTGACAGTGTGCCTGTCTTGGAGCTCTTCTCCAACATCTGGGGAGCTGGGACCAAGACTGCCCAGATGTGGTACCATCAGGTCACACCCTGCCCATTTGCCACTTCAGTATTGCTGTGGTACAGAGCCTCTGACCACATCCCTTCTTCTTCTCCTGTGCGAGAAGGGTCCTTGTGTGTTCCCACCCTGTGTTCTCAGGGGAATGAATCTAACTACAAGGGGACTGCTTTTCAAGGACACCAGAGTTCACATGGGTCACTCTCCTGTCCCCAGAATAGTTGTGTGGCTTAGTGTCCTTCAAGTGTGGACAAGAACAATAAATACATTACTCTGTCCCACAAACCATCAAGGAACTTTCTGTTTTTTATTTTTATTGTTTGAGGAAGTATCTCGCTATGTGGCCCTGGCTAGCCTAGAACTGCTATGTAGACCAGGCTGGCCTTGAACTCATAGAGATTCGCCTGGCTCTGGCAAGGGACTTTCTAAGGAGCTCAGGCTTTGGGCTCCATGTCTAAAAGAGTGGTTCCCAAACCTGGCCATGCCAAGAATGATCTTGGGAGCTGGTGAGAGTGAAGCCCAGACCCGTTTTAGACCGAGGAATCAGGGAGCAGCATCCCCAGATTATGGTGTGTCTTACTGACTAGAGGCTGGACTCGGTCAGTCTTGCCTTATGTCTACCATGGCGGTGGCGGTGACAGAACCACCTGTGCCTTCTGGTCCATCCACTGCCTCGGTCCTGGGTGCTCATAGCCTCCTCTCTGGCTGTTTTTTTTCCAGGGTTTCCGGAACCTAGAAGACATCCGAAGCCTGAGCTCCCTGACTGCTCAGCAGGCCATTGGTTTGAAGCACTATGATGACTTCCTGGACCGCATGCCCAGGGAGGAGGCTGCAGAAATTGAGCAGACAGTAAGCATGGCTCCTTGAGCACTAAGGAGAGTGAAGCTTGAAGCCAGAGGCCCTGAACCCCTAGCGGGGCAGCCCCACGGGCAGAGGTTAAGGAGTTGCCAGAGATTGCAAGAGCAGGTTGAGACCAGAGCTGTAGGCCCAGAGGACATCAGGTGGAGGTGGGCACTGCAACACCAGCCCTGTGGGTGAGTGGTCTCAGGGTCAGAGAGCAGAAGCCCTGGGTGCTAGAGTGGAGCAGACACAGTCTCCAGGACTGGGGTGTGGGAGTTTGAGCAGACCAGATTAGGGGCGGGGGCAGAGGTGCGCTTCATTGTCCTTGAGAGCTTGATGAAAACTATGGGGTCAGGAGTGGTCGCGCACGCCTTTAATCCTAGCATTCAGGAGGCCGAGGCAGGCAGATCTCTGAGTTTGAGGCCAGCCTGGTCTACAGAGTGAGTTCCAGGACAGCCAGAGCTACACAGAGAAACCCTGTCTCAAAAAACAAACAAACAAAAAAGACAAGAAAAGAGAACTCTGGACTCCTCCCCTCAAAACGCACAAATGGCCCGGGTGTCTGTATCTCTTTGCACGTGTGTGAGCTCTCTGAAGCCCCCCAGGCTGCTCAGAATTGGTTGGGTTCAGATGAAAGCTCATAGGTTTGGGGGTGGGTCCGAGAGAGCACAGCCAGGACTTAGTTAAGGGTAAGCCTGGTTAGGAATTTCCCCCCAGGGTTCTGTTCTATTTGCTGTCAATATTTGTAATTGTCAAGGTCCAAGTGTGTGGTTCAGAGGTAGAGTGTCGCTGAGTGTGCCCAAGACCCTGCTGTCCCCAGCAGCACAGAAAGAAAGAAAAAGAAAAGTTTTAGTTGGCTAAGAAATAAGGTTTAGGGGCTGGAGAGATGGCTCAGAGGTTAAGAGCACAGGCTGCTCTTCCAGGACCCAGGTTCAATTCCCAGCACCCACATGGCAGCTCACAACTGTCTGTAACTCCAGTTCCAGAGGATCTGACATCGTCACACAGCCATACATGTAGGCAAAATACCAATGCACATAAAAATAAAAATAAATTAGAATTAAAAAAAATAAAGGAAGAAAGAAAAAATGTTTGGTCAGCTTAAAGGTTTGGTTTAGAGCAGGGAACTAAGTTTATAAGTTTATATATAGTGTTGAGTCAAGAGAGACAGGATGTCTCTGTTGTTTGCTCAGCTGGTGTGAGGCAACACTCTTTCCCTTTGGCCTAGGGTCTTGGTGAGTGATAGCTGAATCAGCCTGCGGTCTGCCGTGGGACTATGGGACTGTGCTGGATGGATAGACAGGTCCCATTGTGTGCCCAAATCCAAGCTGTGCTGTTAATGATGACACGTCACTCAGCTACGGTGTCCAGGCACAGAGAATGCCCATTGGAAGCAGGCTTCCCACTAGCCTGCCCACAAGTAGGGCTCCAGCTATAGGGATGCTGATGGATTACCATCTAGGCCGCCTCTTCCCATTCTCCTGGGAGGCCCAAGAAGGGATTGAAGGGATTAGCAGAACTGCTTGTCAGGTCAGGGGAATTGAGGTATCCTGGCTGTGAGTATCCAGGGCCCCAGACACCTCAGTGTCCTGCAGTGGGGGTGGGATACATCTACATATAAAAGGCCTCCACAGTGTCTGGCAGAGGCTAATGGGCTTATTCCTCCTCAGTCAGGCCTTTCAGATCCTTCTAGTGACAGGCCAGTCTCACGCCTCCTAGAAGGGTGTGGGCAGCTCCTGCCCTCCCTTTCCCACAGGTGCCGTGGTATTTTGTGCTTCATTTTCTCTCAGCCAGGTTGGAGGCTCTGCCAGCCCCCTGCTCAGGCCTTAAACCCTGACTCCCACCCATTGCCATCAGCTCCAAATGCGTAGGCAGCTTGGGCTGCAGACACGTGGCTTTTTGTTTTCAGTGGATTTTCACAGGCCTAGCCTCTGGGTGCAGGGTGGAGCCAGAACCCAAAGAGTGTCCCTCTGTTCTTATACAGAGCCTTTCTGCAGAGTCAAAGCCAGTGTCTTCAGGCCTCTACAGGCTTGTCTCTACGGGGGGCCCAGGTGCGTCCCCTCAGCTTAGCATAAAGCATGGGGATAGGCCTGGGACATGGTGCAAACCTTATGCTGTCATGGGAGAGGCCACCAGCCTTTCACTCCTGCCCGCTCTTCCGCAGGTCCGGCTGTCAGCCCAGGCCTTCAATCCTGGGCTGCTGTGTGTGGCCTGTGGCTCTTACCGAAGGGGGAAGGTGACCTGCGGGGACGTGGATGTGCTTATCACTCACCCAGATGGCCGGTCCCACCAGGGCATCTTCAGCCGCCTCCTGGACAGCCTTCGGCAGCAAGGTATTCACTCTGTCTTGGGGTGAGCAAGCTGGAAGGGGCATCCATGTCCAAGGTGTCACCTCTAAGTTCTCAGTTTGAGACATGCTGTGGGGGAAGGGCTTTGCAAGAATCCCACCTCTTCTGGGGCCAAAGACACTGTAGAACAGGTGCCCCACATCCCTACAGGTAGAAGGTCTCACCTGTCCACCTTCCATAGATGAGGAATTGGGCTTAGAGGGGCAAGGTCACTCAACGTGGAAATGAGTAAGCTGGGACTAGAGAATGCTGGGGTCAGGCAACTTGGGAGGGTGCAGATAGGGCTGGCTTCTTGCTCTACTAGACATCCCTTGTATTGGGCCAGGGTTCCTCACAGATGACTTGGTGAGCCAGGAGGAAAATGGGCAGCAGCAGAAGTACTTGGGTGTGTGCCGGCTTCCAGGGCCCGGGCAGCGGCACCGGCGACTGGACATTATCGTCGTGCCCTACAGTGAGTTCGCCTGTGCCCTGCTCTACTTCACTGGCTCTGCTCACTTCAACCGGTCCATGCGAGCTCTGGCCAAGACCAAGGGCATGAGCCTGTCAGAGCATGCCCTCAGCGCAGCTGTGGTCCGGAACAGCCAAGGTGTCAAGGTGGGGCCTGGGCGAGTGCTGCCCACCCCCACAGAGAAGGACGTCTTCAGGCTCTTAGGCCTGCCCTACCGAGAGCCGGCTGAGCGGGACTGGTGACCCAGGGCTTGGGCAAGGGCAGCCATGCTGTGTGAGTGCCTCATCTGGCCATCCACGGCCGCTCTAGCTTTGCCTAGCTTAGCCTGGCTTAGCCATGCTACTTCAGTCACCCGCTGCCCTTAGGGAGCCAAGCCCGGAGGTTTGGGCCTGCGGGAAAGAGCCAGGCTGACGGTGGGAGCCTGCAAGCCCTCTCCTGGACAGGATGATGTCTGCTGCTGACCCCTCCACCTCCCCACTGCTCCTAGTAACGTTCAAGCAGAACAGGTGGCTGGTTTCAAGCCGGTTTCCTGTGCTGAAGGCATAGGCTTCCCCTTCCACCCCAAGACAGATCTGGATGCTGGGAACCGGTGAGAGGCTGGGGGTGGGGAAGAGGGAAGCCCCTGTGGGCTCAGCATCTTCCTAGACCCTGCACAGCAGGAGAAAGCGGTGCGGATTCCCTCACCCACTCACTTCCTGTGCAGCTGGAGCTGCTGGGGGTGGCCTGCCCAGACTGTGAGGACTGCTTCTGAAGGCCCTGGGGCCTAGTAAAGTGCTTTTGACATTCAGCCTGCCTGGTGTCTGTGAGCTATAGCCACCACCTGTGGTCCCTCACCCCAGCAGAACAAAGACGTCAGAAAGCCACACTAACGGCCTGCTAGTCAGGCCTGGAGAGTCAGATCCTGAACCCCAAACGGAGAGAGAACCAGAGTCAGACACAAGGGGCCTCTGTCCACCCTTCAGCAGCTCCTGCGGCCCTAAGACGGGACCACTGGGGGACAGGAGGTGACATTGCTTGGAGACACAG
>CABHPQ010119826.1:0-15935 GCA_902168405.1 Peromyscus aztecus | reverse complement strand
GCAAGGATAAACTCTATATAGAATGTTTTCAATGCCCATCCTCCTCTCTTAAGTAAATTGGTACTGCGAGGACAGACTTGTCTTACTGTCCAGGAAGTCTAAATTTTTAAAAATATTTTAAATGTCATATTCTGTAGGACTTTGAAGTGTTTGAAGATTACCTATCTATCTGAAATATATATATATATGTATAACTAGAAAATTTAATAACATGGTATAAGTTTGACTATCATAGTAGAATAATTATTAATTTGTATTTTTAATTATCCACTACAATTGAAATGAGTTACATGAACATAATACCTCAAACAAGAACAGAAATATATACACAGTATAGCAAAATTAAGTTTAAACTTGCATCATTAAACTAAAATATATACCACTGTAAAACATAAACTAAAATCTATACCAATGTAAAACATTTTAAACAAGTTGTTGCTCTTTAAAAGTAGGTTCATTAATCAACCCTTTTATCCTATCATCTTTATATCCTATATATCATTATCATATCTCCCCTTTTTTTAGAAAAAGATCGCATTTATAATCAACCTATTTTAAATAAAAATATTGGTTTTTGTAGATGTAACCAACCGTCTTATTAAATAAGAAACACAGAGCCAAGGTAAAGATAAAAGCCCAAGAGGTCAGAGCTAGGAGCCTTACCGCTTGCTGCCAGCTAGCTTCTCCCACCAAGAGACCTCTCCGAAAAGGGAGCTACTTCCTGTGCGTTTGTTTTATAAAGAGTTCTTGTTCTTCCTTCTCATTGGTTGTAAACCCAACCACATGACCGTCTTGTCACTGCCTGTCTGTGGGTCACTCCAGGTCTTCTATGGTTGGTATTGAGATCAAAGGCGTGTGTCTCCAATGCTGGCTATATCCTTGAACACACAGAGATCTACCTAGTTCTGCTTACCAAGTGCTGGGATTAAAGGCATGTGCCACCACCGCCCTGACTTTCCCTATGGTTTGCTAATAGCTCTGACCCCTAGGCAACTTTATTTATTAACATACAAATAAAATCACATTTCAGTACAAATAGAATACCACTATAGGTTTTTCTCTGTCCAACATCAGAGGACTCTTGTGTTTTTGGACACAAGAATCTCAACCTCTTTTTTAGCAATATGTCTGGGTTTAGAGAGGGAATGAGCCAATCCACTCAACTGTGTTTCCAATTCAACCAGAACAGTGAACTTGCTCAGAGCAAAAGAACTGTGCTTGCTACACACACATACCATATCTAGTTAAACCCTGCCTAGGAAACTGATAAGAACAGAAGGTTCTTTTACATAAAATGCACTGTACTTGCTGGTAACAGACACGAGGGATATTTCCTCTGTGTATCTCAATGGGAGCCCAATAGTGACTTGGCTTACCAGAAAAGAATTATGGCTCCTAGGACAAGAGACACCAGTGATTAAACTCCATTTATGAAGGGGGATTAAACCCTGAGTTCCCTTACAAGAAACACACTCTGCTTTTGAGAAAGAACACACGTCTAATGTACTATTTTTCTGATAGTGCCAGACCAGTGAGCTTTCTCTGAACAAAAGAACTGTGCTTTCTACACATGAGGCACATCTAGTGCAACTCAGGTTAGGAAACTGATAAGAACGGTAGCTTCTCTTACATCTAATGTAATGTACTTGCTGAGAGCAGACATGAGTGTTATTTCTACTGTGTATCACAATGGGAGAGTAATAGTGACTTTGCTTACCAGAAGAGAACTGTTGCCCATAGGACAAGAGACTATAAGTGATTACACTCTGTTTATGAAGGGGAATTCAACACTGAGTTCCCCTACAAGAAACACACTCTGCTTTTGAGAAAGGAGCACTCTTCTACTCAGCAGTTTCCAATACAGCCAGACCTGTGAGCTTGCTCAGAGCAAAAGAACTTGCTTCCTACACACATGGACCATAACTAGTTCAACTCTGATTAGGAAACTGATAAGAACAGAAGCTTTTCTTACATCCCATGCACTGTATTGCTGGTATCAAACAGGAGTGGTATTTCCACTGTGTAAATGAATGGGAACACAATAGTGACTTTACTTACCAGAAAAGAACATTGGCTTATAGGACACCAGACAGCATGTGATTAAACTCCACTTATGAAGGAGGATTCAACACTGAGATTCCTTACAAGAAACACACCCTGCTTTTGAGAAAGGAGCACTCTTCTGTTCAATGGTGTTTCCAATAGAACCTGAACAGGGAGCTTGCTCAGAACAAAAGAACTGTACTTCCTGGACACACGGGCCATATATAGTTGAACTCTGCTTAGCAAACAGATAAGAAAAGTAGCTTCTCTCACATCTAATGCACTGTACTTGGTGGCAGCATAAGCAAGTGTTACTTTCAATGTGTATTGCAATGGGAGCCCAATAGTGACTTTGCATACAATAAAAAAAAAAACTGTTGCTTGCAGGACAAGAGACAGCATGTGATTCCACTCCATTTGTCAAGGGGGATTCAACACTGAGTTCTCTTACAAGAAACACACTCTGCTTTTGAGAAAGGAGAGCTCTTCAACTCTACTGTTTTTCCAATACAGCCAGAACAGTGAGCTTTCTCAGAGCAAAAGAACTGTGCTTTCTAGACACAGGAGCCATATCTAGTTCAACTATGCTTAGGAAACTGATAAGAACAGTAGCTTCTCTTACATGAAATGCACTGTACTTGCTTGAAACAGATGTGAGGGTTTTTCCACTGAGTATCTCAATGGGAACCCAATAGTGACTTTGCTTACCAGAAAAGAATTGTTGCTCATAGGACAAGAGACAGCATGTGATTATACACCGTTTGTGAAGGCAGATTCCCTTATAAGAAACACACTCTGCTTTTGAGAAAGGAGCACTCTTCTGATCTACCAGGTTTCCGATACAGCCTGACCAGTGAGCTTGCTCAGAGCAAAAGAACTGTGTTTCCTGAACTCCCGGGCCATATCTAGCTCAACTCTGTTTAGGAAAGTGATAAGAATGGTAGCTACTCTTTTAACCAACGCACTGTACTTGCTAGGAATAGACGAGAGTGTTATTTCCACTGTGTATATAAATGGGAGCACATTACTGAATATGCTTACCAGAAACAACTGTTGTTAATAGGACAAGAGTCAGCTTCTCATAAACTCCGTTTATGAAAGGAAACTCAACACTGAGTTCCTTTACAAGAAACTCACCATGCTTTTGAGAAAGGAACACTGTTTTACTCCACAGTTTCCAATGCAGTGAGTTCAGTGACCTTGCTCAGAGCATAAGAACTGTGCTTCCTACACATATTGGCCATATCTACTTCATCTCTGCTTAGGAAACTGATAAGAACAGAAGATTCTCTTACATCCAATGCACTGTACTTGCTGGTATCAGACTTGGGTATTTCCACTGTGTATCTCAATGGGAGCCCAATAGTTACTCAGCTTACCAGAAAAAAACTGTTGCCCATAGGATGAGACACAGCATGTGATTACACTCCGTTTTTGATGGGGAATTCAACACTGAGTTCCCCTACAAGAAACACACTATGCTTTTGAGAAAAGAGCACTGTTTTTCTCTACAGTGTTTCTGATGCAGTGAGACCAGTGAGCTTGCTCAGAGCAAAAGACCTTTGCTTCCTGCACACGCGGGCCATATTTAGTTCAACTCTTGTTGTTTAAGTTTTCCTACCTTGCCCACGGTCAGGATAAATCTCTTTCACCTGCCAGTCCCACAGCTGCTCAGACCCAACCAAGTAAACACAGAGACTTATATTGCTTACAAACTGTATGGCCGTGGCAGGCTTCTTGCTAATTGTCCTTATATCTTAAATTAATCCATTTCTATAAATCTACACCTTGCCACATGGCTCATGGCTTACCGGCATCTTTACATGCTTCTTGTCCTGGCAGTGACTGGCAGAGACTCCCTCTGCCTTCCTGTTCTTTTTATTCTCTCTGTTAGTCCCGCCTTTAATTCCTGCCTAGCCACTGGCCAATCAGTGTTTTATTAGCAACACATTTGCCATACAGAACATCCCACAGCAAACTCTGCTTAGGAAACTGGTAAGAATGGCATCATCTCTTACTTCCAATGCACTGTACTTGCTGGGAGTAGACGTGAGTGTTATTTCTACTGTGTATCTGAAATGGGGCACAATAGTGATTTTGTTAACAGAAAACAACTGTTGCACAAAGGACAAGAGACAGCATGTGATTCAATTCCGTTTATGATGGGGAATGAAACACTGAGTTCCTGTACAAGAAACAGACCCTCCTTTTGAGAAAGGAGGACTCTTCTACTCTACAGTTTCCAATACAGCCAGAGCAGTGAGCTTGCTCAGAGCAAAAGAACTGTGCTTCATACACACTCGAGCCATATCTAATTCAACCCTGCTTAGGACACCAATAAGAACAAAAGCTTCTCTTACATGCAATGAACTGTACTTGCTGGTAAAATGACGAGTGATATTTCTACTGTGTATCTCAATGGGAGCCCAATAGTGACTTTGTGTACCAGAAAAGAACTGTGGCTCCTCAGACAAGAGACAGCATGTGATTAAACTCTGTTCATGAAAGGGGATTCAACCCTGAGTTCCCTTATGAGAAACACACTCTGCTTCTGAGAAAGGAGCACCTATCTACTCTACAGTTTTTCCAATAGAGTCAGAACAGTGAGCTTGTTCAGAACCAAAGAACTATGCTTCTTTCAATTGGGCCATGTCTAATTCAACTCTGCTTAGGAAACTGATAAGAACAGTAGCTTCCCTTTCATCCAACGCAATGTACTTGATGGGAACAGATGCTAGTGGTACTTACAGTGAATATATGATGGGAGCACATTATTGACTTTGCTTACCAGAAAAGAACTGTTGCTTGTATGACAAGAGACAGCATGTGATTACACTCCATTTATAAAGAGGAATTCAACATTGAGTTTCCTTACAAGAAATTGATCTGATTTACTGAAAGGAGCACTCTTCTGTTCTACTGTATTTCCAATACAGCCAGAAGAGTGAGCTTGTTCATAAAATAGGAACTGTGCTATCTATACAAATGGGCCATATCTAGTTCAACTCTGATTAGGAAACTGATAAGAACAGTAGCTTCTTTTACATCCAATGCACTGTACTTGCTGAGAACAGACAATAGTGTTTTTTCCACTGTGTATCTGAATGGAAGCCCAATAGTGACTTTGCTTACCAGAAACGACCTTTTGCTCATAGGACGAGAGACAGCATGTGATTAAAGTCTGTTTATCAATAGGGATTCAACACTTAGTTCCCTTACAAGTAAAACACTCTACTTTTGAGATAGGAGCACTCTTTCTCTCTGCTCGGTTTCCAATACAGCCAGAACAGTGAGCTTGTTGAGAATGATAGATCGCAAGGACATTGAGAAGTGGAGATTGAGAAGGATTGTATGAATATAATATGAAGAAGTACCCCAAAAAGAAGAGATCAAAAATTCATTGGGAATGTCATCAAGAATGGAAGATTTGGAAGGACAACCAGAAGAGGAGATTGAGAAGGGTAGAATGAGAAGAATATCAAAAATGACATCAAGAAGAAGTATTTGACAATTCATCTGGAAGGACATTGACAATGGGAGACCGAGAAGGACAGCAAGAAGAGATTGAGGAAGGGAGAACTAGAAGGATCCTGAGAAAGACACCAAGAAGAAGAGATCAAGTATTCATCTGGAAGGATTTCAAAAAAGGGAGATCGGGAAGTGAAGGTTGAAAAGAGGAGATAGAGAAAATATCAAGAAGGACATTGAGAAGACGTGATCGAGAATACATTAGAAAGGATATCAAAATTACAGATCAGGAAGGACATTGACAAGGGGAGATCGAGAAGGGTAGATCGAGAATAATATATAAATGGACATTGAAAAGGAGAAATCTGGAAGGGGAGTTCAGGATGAATATCAAGAATGACATCTCTAAGAAAGATTCAGAACTCATTGTGAAGAACTTCAAGGAGGGGAGATCATGAAGCCCAAGAAGAAGGGGAGATTGAGAAAGACCTCGGAAGGGGAGACAAAGAAAAATATCAAGAAGGACATCAAGAAGAAGTTATTGAAATTCATCGAGAAATACAATGAGAAGTGGAGATTGGGAAGCACATTGAGAAGGAGAGACCGAGAATGGGAGAACAAGAGGAATATAGAGAAGGACACTGAGAAAAGAGTTTGAGAATTCATCCAGAATGACATCAAGAGTAGAGATCGGGAAGCACATCAAAAATGGAAAATCGAGAAGGGGAGAATGAAAAGAATATTGATAAGGACATTTAGAAAGAGGGATCACAAATTCTTTGGGAACTACTTACCAAAGGGGAGATCAAGAAGAGGCCAATGAGATTTATATTGAGAAGGACATGGAGAATTATAGTTCATGAAATCAACAGGAAGGACATCAAGAAGGGGAGATAGGGAAGGAAAACAAGACAGGGAGATCAACAAGGGGAGAACAAGTATATTGAGGAGGACATCATAAATGGGAGATCGAGAAGGGAAAAATGTGAAGAATATCGAGAAGACATCTAGAAAAAAAGGGATCGAGAATTCATCAGGAAGGACATCAAGAAGGGGAGATTGAGAAATGTAGAATGAGATAAATATTGAGAAGGATATCTAGAAGAAGAGATTGAGAATTCATCAGGAAGAACATCAAGAAGGGGAGATTGAAAATGGGAGAATAAAAGTAATACTGAGAATGACATCGAGAAGCAGTGTTCGTGAATTCAAACAGATGGACACTGAGAAGGGGAGATTGGAAAGGACATTGAGTAGGGGGAATTGAGAAGTGTAGAATGAGAAGTTTATTGAGAAGACATCAAGAAGAAGAAATAGAGAACTTATTGGGAAGGACATTGAGAATTTGAGATTGGGGAAGGACATTGAGAAGGGGAGATTGAGAAGAAGATAAAGATGGAAATCAAGAAGAAGAGATCGAGAATTCATTGGAAAAGACATCAAGAAGGGGAGATCAATAAGAGTAGAATGTGAAGAATATTGAGAAGGATATCATGAAGAAGATATCGAGAATTCATAAGAAAGATTAAGAACAGTAGATTGAGAATGGGAGAATGAGAAGAATATAGAGAAGGACACTGAGAAGGGAATATCGAGAATGGGAGAATAGAAGTATATGGAGAAGGACATCAAGAAATAAAGATTGAGAATTCTTTGGGAAGGACATTGACAATGGCTGACTGAGAAGGAAATGGAGAAGAGGAGATCATGAAGGGGATAATGATAAAAATATCGAGAAGGACACCAAGAAAAGAAGGTGAGGAATTCATCAGGAAGGACAGCAAGAAGGGAAGAATGAGAAGGGGAGAATGAGGGAATATTGAGAATGAAGTCAAGAAGTCGAGATCAAGAATTAATGGGAAAGGACATTGATAAGTGGAGATCAGAAAGCACATTGAGAAGGGGAGAATGAGGAGGGGAAAATGATAAGAATATCGAGATGGATATCGAGAAGAAGAGATCAAGAAATCTTCATGAGGGACATTAGGAAGGGGAGATCAGGTAGCACATCGAGAAAGGGAGATTGAGAAGGGGAGAAGGAGAAGAATATAAAGAAGCACATCTAGAAGATGAAGAATTTATCTTTAAGGACATTGAGAAGGTGTGATCAGAAAGGACATCAAGAAGGGGAGATTGAAAAACGGGAGATTGAGAAGAATAATGAGAAGGACATTGAGAAGAAGTGATACAGAATAAATTAGAAAGGACATTGAGAAGGATTGATCAGGAGGATAATGAGAAGTGGAGATTAAGAAGGGTAGAACAAGAAGAAGAATATCGAAAAAGATATTGAGAAGAGGAAATTGAGAAGGGGAGAAAAAGGAGAATTTTGAGAAGATCATCAAGAAGAGAAAAATCAAGAATTCATTGGGAAATACATTGAGAAGGGGACATAGAGAAGAAGATATCAGGATTCATTGGGAAGGACATCTAGAAGGGGAAATCGGGAAGGACATTGAGAATGGGAGATCGAGAAGGGGAGAACAAGAAGAATATCAAGAAGCACATGGAAAAAAAGAGATTGAGAATTCATTGGGAAGGATATCAAGAAGGGGATATTGGTAAGGACAACAAGAAGCAGAGTTTAAGAAGGGGAGACCAAGAAGACACCGAGAAATGGACATCAAGAAGGCAATAACAAGAAGAATATCAAGAAGGATTTCAAGAAGTGGAAATCAAGAAGGGTAGAATGATAAGAATATCCAGAATGACATTGAGAAGAGATCAAGAATTCATCTGGAAGGACATTGAGAAGGGGAGATAGAGAAGGATATCGAGAAGGGCAGATCGAGAAGGTGTGAATAAGAAGAACATTCAGAAGGACATGGAGAAGAAATGATTGATAAACCTTTGAGAAGTACATCGAGTTAGGGAGATCTGGAAGGACATTGAGAAAGGGAGATCGATAAAGGTAGAATGAGAAGAATATTGAGAAGGACATCATGAATAAGAGATCGAGAATTCATCAGAAAGGACATCAAGAAGGGGAGATTGAGAATGAGAGAACAAGAAGAATATCGAGAAGAACATTGAGAAGGGGAGAATAGAAGTATATCCAGAAGGATATTGAGAAAAAGAGAACAAGAATTCATCACAAAGGACATTGAGAAGGGGATATTGGGAAGGACATTGAGAATGGTAGATTAAGAAGGGGAGAATGAGAAGAATACTGAGAATGACTTCAAAAGGAAGAGATTGAGAATTTATTGGAAAGGACATCGAGAATGGAAGCTAAGGAAGGATATCAAGAAGGGGAGATTGAGAAGGGATGAACAAGAAAAATATAGAGGAGGACATCAACAAGGGGAGACCGAGAGTGAAGAAGGAGAAGAATATTGAGAAGGATATATAAAGGAAGAGAAAAAGAATTCATTGATAAGGACATTAAGAAGGGTACATCAGAAAGGATATCGAGAATGAGTGATTGAGAAGGGTAGAACAAGAACATCTAGAATGACACTGAGAAGACATCTAGAATTGAACAGGAAGGTCATCAAGAAAGGATAATCAAAAAGAGGAGAAAGAGAAGAATGTTGAATAGGACATTGAGAAGTGGAGATCGAGAAGGGGAGAATGAGAAGTATATCCAGAAGGACATTGTGAATAAGAGATCTAGAATTCATCGGAAAGGACATCAAGAAGGGTAGACTGAGAATGGGAGAACGAGAAGAATATAGAGAAGGACAATGAGAAGGGGAGAATAGAACATCCAGAAGGACATAGAGAAAAAGAGATCAAGAATTCATCAGGAAGGTCATTGAGAAGAGATTGGGAAGAACATTGAGAATGGGAGATCGAGAAGGGGAAAATGAGAATATCGAGGAGGACATCAGAAAGGGGAGATTGAGAAGGGGAGAATGAACAGAATATTGAGATTGACTTCAAAAGGAAGAGATCGAGAATTTATTCTAAAGGATATTGAGAAGGGGAGAAAAGGAAGGATATTGAGATGGGGAGATTAATAAGGGTTCAACAGGAAAAATATCGAGGAGGACATCGACAAGGGGAGACCAAAAGGGGAAAAAGGAGAAGAATATTGAGAAGGACATATAAAAGACGAGAAAGAGAATTCATTGATAAGGACATTGAGAAGGGTACATCGGGAAGGACATTGAGAATGGGTGATCGAGAAGGAGAGAATGAGAAGAACATCTAGAAGGACACAGTGAAGAAGACACACCTCTGCTTAGGAAACTTATTAGAACAGTAGCTTCTCTTACATCCAATGCACTGTACTCGCTGGGAAAAGAAGCCAGGGGTATTTCCAGTGTATATGTAAAAGGGAGCCCAATAGTGAGTTTGCTTACAAGAAACAAACTGCTGTTCGAAGGACAAGAGACAGCATGTAGTTAAATGCAGTTTTGGAACAGGAATTCGACACTGAGATCACTTACGTGAAACACACTCTCTGTTTAAGAAAGACATACTCATCTCTTTACCGTGTTTCCAATGCAGCCAGGAGGCAGAGCTTGCTCAGAACAAAAGAACTGTGCTTCTCTGAGACCTTGGCGATATCTCTAGCAACTCTGTGTAAGAACCAGTTAAGAACAGTAGCTTCTCTTCCATCCAATGCACTGTACTTCCTGAGAACAGAAGCCATTAGTAATTCTACTATGTATGTCAGAGGTAGCCCATCAGTGACTTTGCTTAACAGAAAAGAACTGCTGTTTGTAGGACAAGACACAGCATGTGGTTAAACTCAGCTTGAGGAAGGGAATTCAACCCTGAATTCACTTACAAGTAACACAATCCAGAAAGAAGCACTCTTCTCTTTAATGTGTTACCAATGCAGCCAGAAGGAGGAGCTTTCTCAGAATAAAAGAACTGTGATTTTCAGGGACAAACGCAATATATCTTTAAACTCTGCTTGGAAAACTGATAAGAACAGTAGCTTTTCTTACATCCAATGCACTGTAATTGCTGGGAACAGACGGCAGTGGTAATTCCACTGTGCTGGCAATGGGATCCCAAGAGTGCCGTTGATTACCAGAAAGAACTGCTGTTTTTAGGAAGAGACAGCATGTAGTCAAACTCAGTTAGGAAGGAGAAATCAACACCAAGTTTCCGTATGAGAAACATAATCTGTGTTGAGAAAGAAGCACTCTTCTCTTTACTATTTTTTCAATGCAGCCAGAAAGAGCAGATTGCTCAGAATTAAAAAACTGTGCTTTTCTGAGAAACTGGCAATATCTCTTTCACCTCTGCTTAGGAAACTGATAAGAATAGTAGCTTCTCTTATATCCAATGCACTGTGATTGCTGGGAACAGAGGACAGTGGTAATTCACCTGTGCACATAATGGGAGCCCAAAAGTGATTTTGATTACCAGAAAAGAACTGCTGTTTGTAGGAAAAGAGACAGCATGTGGTTAAACTCAGCTTAGGAAGGGGAACTCAACCCCAATTTCCCTTATGAGAAACACACTCTGTGTTCAAGACAGAAGCACTCATTTCTTTACTGGGTTGGCAATACAGCAAGAAGGAGGAATTTGTTGATGCCTTGAAAAAAAAAAAAAAAAAAAAAGAACTGTACTTTCCTGAGACTCAGACAATATCTCTTTCAACTCTGCTGAGGAAACTGACAAGAACAATAGTTTCTCATTCATCCAATGCACTGTAATTTCTGGGAACAGATGGCAGTGGTATTTCCACTGTGTATCTCAAAGGGAGCCCAATAGTGACTTTGCTTACCAGAAAGGAACTGCTGTTCTTAGGACAAGAGACAGCAAGTGGAAATACTCTGTTTAAGAAAAAGAATTCATCCCT
Source organism: Peromyscus aztecus (assembly GCA_902168405.1). Classification (NCBI taxonomy): domain Eukaryota; kingdom Metazoa; phylum Chordata; class Mammalia; order Rodentia; family Cricetidae; genus Peromyscus; species Peromyscus aztecus. The sequence continues at coordinate 4,660 of CABHPQ010119826.1, read as the reverse complement.
GAGTTCCCTTCTAAGAAACACACTCTGTGTTGGAGAAATAAGCACTCTTCTCTTTTTTTTTTTTTTGTTTTCAAGGCAACCAGAAGGGGGAGCTTGCTCAGAACCAAATAACTGCTCTTTTCCCAGACCCAAGTGATATCACTTTCCTCTCTGTTTAGGAAACTGATAAGAACTGGTGCTTCTCTTACATCCAATGCACTGTACTTGCTGATAGGAGATGCGAGTGTTATTAACACTGTGTATGTCAATATGAGTCCAAGAGGGACTTTGCTTACCAGAATATAACTGCTGTTTACAGGATAAGAGAAAATGTAGTCAAAGTCAGCTTAGTAAGTGGAATTCTACCACAAGTTCTCTTTTTAGAAATACACTCTGTGTTCTAGAATGAAGCACTCTTCTTGATATTGTGTTTCCAAGACATCCAGAAGGGGGAGCTTGATCAGAACAAAAGAACTGTGCTTTTCTGACATAGGCAATATCTCTTTACACTCTGTTAGGAAACTGATAAGAACAGTATCTTCTCTTACATCCAATGCACTGCACTTGCTGGGAGCAGATGTGAGTGGTATTTCCACTGTGTATCTATATGGAAGCCAAATAGTGACTTTGCTTACCAGAAAAGAATTTTTTGCTCATAGGACAAGAGACACTATGTAATTACACTCAGTTTATGAAGGGAAATTAAACACTGAGTTCCCTTATAAGAAACACACTCTACTTTTCAGAAAGGATCACTATTCTACTATACTGTGTTTCCAATACAGGCAGAAAGTGAGCTTGCTAAGAGCAAAAGAACTGTGTTTCCTACACACACGGGCCATATCTAGTTCAACTCTGATTAGGAAACTGATAAGAAAAGTATCTTCTCTTACATCCAATGCACTGTACTTGCTGGAAAAACACACGAGCATATTTCCATTCGGTATCTTAATGGGAGCCCAATAGTGACATTGCTTACCAGAAAAGAACTGTTGCTTGTAGGACAAGAGACAGCATGTGATTAAACTCCGTTTGTGAAGGGGGATTCAACACTGAGTTCCCTTACAAGAAACACACTTTGTTTTTGAGAAATAAGTACTCTTCTACACTACTGTGTCTCCAATAGAGCCAGAACAGTGAGCTTGCTCAGAACAAAAGAACTGTTCTTCCTACACGCATTGGCCATATCTAGTTCAACTCTGCTTAGCAAACTGAAAAGAACAGAAGCTTCTCTTACATCTAATGCACTGTACTTGCTGGGAGTATACGCGAGTGTTATTTCCACTGTGTATATTAAAGTGAGCACAAAGTGACTTTGCTTACCATAAAAGAACAGTTACTCATAGGACAAGACACAACATGTATTACACTCTATTTCTGAAGGGGATTCAACACTGACTAACCTTACAAGAAACCCATCCTGCTTTTTAGAAAGGAGCACTCATCTACTCTACTGTGTTTCCGATACAGTCAGAACAGTGAGCTTGCTTTGAACCAAAGAATGGAGCTTCCTACACAAACATGCCATATCTAGTTCAAGTCTGCTTAGGAAACTGAGAAGAATGATAGCTTCTCTTTCATCCAATGCAATAATGTACTTGATGGGGACAGATGCTAGTGTTGTTTCCAATGTTTATCTGAATGGGAGCACAATATTGACTTTGCTTACCAGAAAAGAACTGTTGCTTGTAGAACAAGAGACAGCATGTGATTAAACTCCATTTATGAAGTGGGATTCAACACTCAGTTCCCCTACAAGAAACACACTCTATTTTCAGAAAGGAGCACTCTTCTACTCTACTGCTTTTCCAATACAGCCAGAACAGTAAGTTTGCTCAAAAAATAAGGACTGTGCTCTCTACACACATGGGCCATATCCAGTTCAACTCTGCTTTGGAACATGATAAGAACAGTATCTTATCTTACATACAATGCACTCTACTTGCTGGTAACAGACACAAGTGGTATTTCCAATGTGTTTCTCAATGGGAGGCCAATAGTGACTTTGCTTACCAGAAAAGTACTGTTGCTCATAGGATAAGAGACAGTATGTGACTAAACTCCGTTTGTGAAGGGGGATTCAACACTGAGTTCCCTTACAAGAAACACACTATTCTTTTGAGAAAGGAGCACTCTTCTACTATACTGTGTTTTGGATACAGCCAGAAAGTGAGCTTGCTCAGAAAATAAGAACTGTGCTTCCTACACACACGAACAATAACTCGTTCAATTCTGTTTTGGAAACTGATAAGAACTGAAGCTTCTCTTACATCCAATGCACAGTACTTGTTCGTTACAGATACAATTGTCATTTCCACTGTGTATCTCAATGGGAGCCCAATAATGACTTTTCTTACCAAAAAAGAACTGTGGCTCATAGGAGAACAGATAACATGTGATTAAACTCCTTTTAGGATGGGTTCCTTACAAGAAACACACTCTGCTTTTGAGAAAGGATCACTCTTCTTCTCTGCTCTGTTTCCAATACAGCCAGAACAGTGATCTTTGTCAGAATGATAGATTGGCAAGAACACCGTGAAGTGGAAATCAAGAAGGGTAGAATGAGAAGAATATCAAGACGCACACCAAAAAGAAGAATTCAAGAATTTATTGTGAAAGTCATCGAGAAGGGAAGATTAGGAAGGACAACAAAAAGGGGAGATTGAGAAAGGAGGAATGAGAAGAATATCAAGGATATCAAGAAATAGAGATTGATAATTCATCTGGAAGGATATTGAATGTGGGAGATTTGCAAGGACATAGAGAATGGAAGATCGAGAAGTGTTGAACAAGAAGAACTTTGAGAAGGTCACTATAGTGGTATTCTATTTGTACTGAAATGTGATTTTATTTGTATGTTAATAAATAAAGTTGCCTAAAGGTCAGAGTTATTAGCAAACCATAGGGAAAGCCAGGGCGGTGGTGGTACACGCCTTTAATCCCAGTACTTGGCAAGCAGAACTAGATAGATCTCTGTGTGTTCAAGGATACCGCCAACATTGGAGACACACGCCTTTGATCTCAATACCAACCATAGAATACCTGGAGGTCTGTACAGAGAGGCAGTGATGAGACAGCTACGTAGTTGGGTTTACAACCAATGAGAAGGAAGAACCAGAACTCTTTATAAGTCAAACGCACAGGAAGTAGCTCCCCTTTTTTTTTGGAGAGGTTTCTTGGCGGAAGAAGCTAGCCAGCAGCACGCGGGTAAGCTCCTAACTCTGACCTCTTGGGCTGTTATCTTTACCTTGGCTCTGTGTTTCTTATTTAATAAGACGGTTGGTTACATCTACATTTGGCGCCCAACGTGACAAGACTCCATAAGAAACCGCTTGACTTGCGGCGGGTCCGCGGCTGGTCCGGTTTCCCGCCTTGGCGGTCGGCTCCGGACAGCCTGGTCTCTAGCTGGGGCCAAGGTCGGTTTGGCCTCAGGCCCCAAGCGGTTAGCTTAAAAGCCGGTGCTACAAACAACTCAGGCCTGACTTGCCAACAGGGCCCCTGCCTGTAAAGTCAACGCACGTGGTTGGAGTTTAAGGAAGCCGCAGCCCAGGCTTGACTCCACTCAAGCCGCAAAATGTGGCATGGCTGGATTTAAGCTTTTAGTGGCTACGCTTTCTTGCTTGCTCTCTTGCTTTCTTTCTCGCTCTCTCTCTCTCTCTCCCTCTCTCGATTCACCTCAGACACTAGGTGGCTGTTTTGAAATTTGCTCGGATTTCTACTGTTCTGCGCAGATTTGGTAAGTCAATTAACATATCAAATATTTTAAAGGAAACTAACAGAGAAATTTTTCCACATTAAAAAAAATGGGTTTTTTGTGTGCATTGGAAGAAAATTTGTTTGCAATTTTAGGCAGTGTGACAATGGAACAACTGTATGGGATGATTACTATTGACAGGATTATGCAGTTTATTACTATGTTTTTACTCATTTTACTATTTAAAAATTTAAGTGCCAGGATCACAGTTTTAGAAAAACTTGTTAAACCTGAAAAAACTCAGACAGAAGAAATTAAGAGTGAAGTTGTGGATCATAAGGTTACAGAGAGAAAGCCTGTTTTCATACAGTCACCCTTAATTTATCCGGTAACCGTACAGCAGTCGCCTGATCAAATGACTACCCAAAATAATTGGGCTCCAATTGACATGTTGGATTTACGAAGGTTTAAGGAGGCAATAGTATCTTATGGCATGCATTCCCCATATGTAAAGCAAATATTAAACTCTTGGTCGACATATAATAGGATTACACCACAGGACTGGTGGGAGCTGGCACAGGCTGTTTTGGAGCCAAGTCAGAAATTTCAGTGACATATAAACTTCAACGTGGAAGCTAAAAACATAGAAAAACAATGGAGGGATAAAGGAATACAAGTCTGCCAGGATCAACTTATTGGAGAAGGCCAATACGCTTCAGTACACACACAATGTCTATATGATGTCCAAACCTTAATTCTATGTCGAACGGCAGCCTTGAATGCATGGGACAGAGTTGAGGAACCAGGAAAAAAAGCTGAGTCATTTACAAAGGTTACACAAGGCCCAAAAGAATCTTTCACAGATTTTTTACAAAGACTGGCTTCAGCAGTGAAGAGAATGGTCCCTGATTCAGACGCTAGTCGGATAATAATTGAATCTTTGGCCTTTGAGAATGCGAATGCAGCATGCAAAAGAATAATCAGGCC
>CABHPQ010119816.1:0-10330 GCA_902168405.1 Peromyscus aztecus | reverse complement strand
TATGACATAGTCTGAAAGGGAAAACAAAACCAATAAAATTGTTCTTTGAAATAGCAATTTTTAAAAGTTCTCTTATGGGCTGGAAAGATGGCCTAGCAGTTAAGAGCACCGGCTGCTTTTCCAGGGAGGGGACCCAGATTTAATTCCCAGCACCCACATGCAACTCAAAACCATCTTTAACTCCAATTTCAAGGGATGTGACACCTCTTCTGTTCTCCATGGCACTAGGCATGCATGGGATACAGAGACTCACATGCCAAACACCTAAAAATAAATGGAACAAAAATCTTAAAGGAATTTTCATTTTTTGTTTCTCTGTGTAACAGCCATGGCTGACTTGGAACTTGTTCTGTAGACCAGGCTGGTCTCAAACTCGAGATCTGCCTTGATTAAAGGTGTGCACCACCATTGCCCAGCTTGGCAATTTCTTTTATAAGTAAGATTAAAGAATATGGTTGTTCATGGAGTGTGTTTTGAAAGTTCCTTTCCTCATTCTGTTGACAAAGTGCTGTACTATCTTAGCATCATGGCATTAATGATCCAGGAAGTTTGAGGAAAAAGGAAGGAGTGGCCATTCAAGAGTATATTGATTGATACAGAGAAGTTTATACCTTCTGAGAAAAACTGTGTCGTGATCTTTTTTTTTTTAATTTCCTGTTTATTTTACCTTATGTGAAAAATGTTGGGGGCATTGGGGCTTGTCTTATAATACTACAGAAACCTATGTAGTAAAAATTCCTCTGAAAAATACTTACAGGATCTGTGTCAGCTATTAGGATATATATTGATCACAGATTGTGTATTGCATTTTAAAAAGTTACACTATCCGTATAAGATGTGTCAGAATTCAGTTATTCCACTTACTATGTTGTTTCTCTTAAACATAATTTTTTTCATTTGGTTAATAATCTCTTATTACCTCTCTTTGCAAGATATATATATTTTTTTAAAGTAGAAACCTCTTTTTCATGTTTTAAGTTGACTAAAATGCACCTGAAAGGGACCTAGAAAATACGTGTTCTGCTATCTTTTCTCACCCTTGATACAATTTCCAACAATTGCTCTACATGGTATGTTAATTTTTGGTGAATTAATATGGCATAAAACTCATTATAAAAAAGATTGAGAAGCAATTATAAGAGAGATGTCATTCATGTGTGGTGAGAGTTTGTAATAGGGAAATGACCTTAATCACAGATGTTATAAATGCCATAGTAAAGAGTAAAGAAATTCCAGCTTTCTGTGTACATGTTTTCATTATTTATAGTTAGAAGAGTTTACATTGCCACCTTCAGCATTCAGAATGGGTTTTCTTTATGCAAGTACTGAAAACAGGGTCAGCTGATGACAGGACACCCGCCTTCTCTACTAGAGTTGTAAAATATAGTTTGTCTTAAGTAATTTAATATCTATAAATTAATATCTATGACTCAGAGGAAATAATTTAGAAGTGAAATCTGCTAGTTGGAAGCACCTTTTAGTCAGGGCTTAAGAGTTCAGTGTGGAGTCTTTTCTCCTACATACAATTCATTGGACTTCCAATGATAGTAGTCAGAAGCTTCAAAGAAGGAAAACTCCTAAATGTTGTCCTAAAAATTAATTCTATAGCCATTTACAAATATCTGAAAACTGTGGGAAAAATAAAAACAGAACAAGTTTAGAAATAAATCAGTCACAAATATGACAGACTGCGTTTGATAAGCAAGGCAGAGAAGGCAGAAAACAGGAGTTGGTCATCCTGGTAGAAACTTCCAGTGGATGGCGTTGATTGTGTGTTCTGAGCATGATTCTGTCACTGAGCAGTATCCCCAGCCCCTGAAATTTGAACAAGAAATTTGGAAGAAAAAATGAAAAAGAAAACAGTATCTAATTATCTTACTGTTTTATATATATAACCGAAATTCTACTAGCAGTTGTTTTGAAAATAATTTTTAAGAAGTTTAAGAGAAATTTTTAAGAAGTTTAAGAGAAATTCTGCTGGCAATAAGTTTGAGAATCCTGATGTTTGTATCCTCTGTGTTACTGAACACTTCTGCTACTACTATCTAGAAAAGTTAAGTAATGAACAAAAGTATAATTTAGTCTTTAAGACTAGTCCACACTTTGATCTTTAGTTGAAATAGCCTGACGTTTATTGTATATTTCTTGTAATGTTACCTGAATAAACATAGCTCAACATAATCTTTGCCTTTCAGGGTATACAAATTGATTTCCTAGTAATCTTTGCTGGTTCTAAAATTGCTTTAATGACATTATTTTCAATATAAGATTATCCTCCATTTTGGTCTTTAACAGTATGGCTGCTTTATTGTTGTTACAGTTTCAGGAAGAAACAATCTTATTTGATATCTTTCTAAAACAGCTGTGTAGTGATTAAAGGAGGCACAGTGATACATAAATCTCAAGTCAGAAAATAGGTGCCATGATTTTAAAAACTTTTCTGCTTACATTTTGTTTTGCAAGAGAAAGAGAGTGTGCTTATATGGGATACTCAAAAAATTAAATTCGGGCTAGGGATGTAGCTCAGTTGGTAGAGTGCTTGTAGCATGCACAAAACCCTGGGTTCCATCCCTAGTAACACATGAATCAGATGAGACACACTTGTAATCCCAACACTTGGGAGTTGGAGGCAAGAAGATTAGACATTCAGGGTCATTCTCCTCTGTATAGCAAGCCTAGGATACATTAGACATATCTCAAAAATTTTGTTAATTATTTTCCTGATATTAACACGTTTCTCTTGTCATGGTTGATAATTGTGGTGAGCATCTCCACTTGAACAATAGGTCAAGAAGACCTGAGTTCTGATCTCTAGGGTGTTTTATAAATAAATGCAGTAAAACCATAACAGGAAACATATATTTTCTCCAGAACAATTTTAAAGGTCTGCTTTAATTGATACATTCAGGTGAACATATTAGGTGTAGTTTTGGTTTTGGTTTTGAGACAGCACCTTACTATGTTCCTGGCTGGATTGGAATTCACTCTGTAAACCAGACTGATCTCAAATTCAGAGATCCGCCTGCCTCTGTTTCCTGAATGCTGGGATTAAAGGTGTGCATCACCATACCTGACTGAACAAACTGTTTTCACCTTTTCTCTCAAGACACTTTTTAAGTTTCTTTTCTGTTTGTTTATTTTGAGATGGGGTTTCACAATGTCGACCAAGCTGGCCTCGAATTCATGGTATTCATAGATTCGCCTGTCTCTGCCTGTGAGTGCTGTATTAAAGGCCCCATGCCACCACACCTGGCTTAAGTTGATTTCTAATTTAGAAGTTTTAATTGGATAAAATGAAAATTTCTTGTCCTTTTTGTCCTTCATACAGTTTTGAGTTACTCAGGAAATGCCAATACTTAATATTGAATTAGTTTATATTTTCATGGAATAACTAATTTTTCCTTCCAACAGGAAAAAATTCAAATCCAGTTAACACAATCATTTGAAAAAGAGGAAAAGCCCTCAAAAGATGAAACAGATAAAGAAAAAGCCAGTGATAAGTTGCCCAGAAAAATGTTATCAAGAGGTTAGTAATTTATTTTTTATTTTTTAGATAAAAGTTTAGTTTCATTATCAATAACTCTTTACCCTTTGAATAAAACATGTCACATATCTATAGTGAAAATGGCATAGCAGACCGGAGGGATGATGTAATATTTACTCATCTGGTATGTCATGGGTATGTATAATGTTAACCTTCTCTTACCAAAAATTGTAGCATAAATCTCAGTTACTAAGAAGAATGGTCATCAAAGTCCCTTTCCAGTCTCACTCATGTTCAAATGCCAGAATCATAGTTTGTGTTACATTGTTCAATACAAAGAACTGGTGTCATATTAAGAATATCGTTGGAAACCCCAGAATGTTTGTATTCATAAAAAGTTTTAAGGATCATTGAGTACTGCAGTGCAATAAAAAATCTTCTTACTAGTTTATAAACGCTGTTGTGTTGACCAGTATTACCAGGATATTACATTTAAGGCATTAATTAACATGAATATTTGGGAATTTTTTTAAATTTTTTAAAGCAGACCTTTGGCACTGAATTTCAAGAATCTTAAGTAATTTTAGAATGAAAATTCTTCCAAATTACTGTTTCTACTTATATACATTATATACATTCAAGTGAATTAAGCTCTTTAAATTTGCTACAGATAGAAATCATTATCAAAATCATTCAGTTTTTCACCTAACTAACATGTTTGAATATGAGAATATGAGTATATGAGGATCAATAAATCAGGATAAATTTAGTCTGACATTGAGTTTAAGAATGTGTATGTTCATGAAGTTATATCAGCCCATGTTATAAATATATATGTAAGTTGAAAAATAGTGGTCATCTGCCTTTATCATAAATTTCTTTTTCCTACTTGGTCATTTTTTTTTCCCCATGGGGCATCTCATTTTACTTAAGATAGACATAATGTACAAAAGGGAAAGGGATTTGTGGTAAACAACTTTATACTGGGTTTTTGTGTTGTTGTTTTTTAGATTCCAGTCAAGAATACACTGATTCAACTGGCATAGATCTACATGAATTTTTAGTAAATACATTAAAAAACAATCCCAGGTAAAAATTAAATTTATAAGGTTTACATTGTTTCTAGAGTACCATAACCTTGCTATATATGTTTTCATGATTGAGTTCAAATATTAGGATAAGATTGTAGCTCTATGGAATATAACAGAAACATTTTAGTTTCTTAGGAATAAGATGTTGGTCTACTAAATGCAGATGTATAAATATCTTTGCATTATGCATGTTATAATGATGTGCAAACCATTCCTATTTAGGAATTTTCAGAAATACAAGGTCACCAATTATTTAGACTCTGAATTGTGGTTGAGAAAGATTTAATCATGAGTGTCTTTCCATAACATCCTCCATCAAAGTAAGAACTCTATTCGCAACTCATTATGAGTAAATCTTGTTCTTTCTTGTTTAGATTATAAACTTCCAATCAAAAACTTTTTACACTGCTCATTTGAGTCAACATTTGAATTGGGAAATCCAGTTTGCCTAGCATAGGAGGTGATTACTTTTAAACTTCCTGGCAGGGACCTTTAAGAACCCACAGTGCACCTCACCAGCACTTTCATGGGGTAAAAGATACCAAGGTTGAGAACCTTTCCTCCAGCTATTAGCTTAGCAGTATGGTAGTTCTGTAATAGTGGAATAAAGATGAGAGACAGTGTCAGCAGGAAGGAGCACCTGGGAGGAGATGTGAGTAGTGTCTTTTGTCTCGGGGACTTCGTTCAGTTGTGATTATTGACTGTTGCTCTCATCACATTTGCTGTGTCTACTACTCAACTTGATTTTCAATTTTGTCCTTAGCTCCTGAAGGACATCCACCAAAATTAAAAATGGTCTCTTTCACTATGAATTTGAAAGAAAACAAGGAAGGGTATATAGGAAGGTTTGGATGGAGGACAGGGGAGGAGGAAATGATGTAATTATATTGCAGTCTCAAAAAAAAAATTTTTTTTTAAGGAGTGGTCTTACTTCAGTGATGAGACCTGAAGCATCATAGGTCTGAAGTGAACAAGAAGACAAGCAGTTCTGCATGACTCTTTCTTTCTTGTTTCAATTTTATTTCTTAGTATTCTCAGTAGAAAGATAGATTGATTAGTTCACTGAACAGAAACTTACTGGCATTTTATGTAAATATGAGGAAGATATTTACTGTCTCTGCTAGAGACACATGCTAATTAATTAAAGTATAATAAATATTGTAAAGGAGTTTGTTTGAGCTGCTGTAAAAACCAGAGGGAGGGGCTAGGGACTGGCTCAGCAGTTAAGAGCACTGGCTCTTCTTCCAGAGGACTCAAGTTCAGTTCCCAACACCCACCCACATCAGGCAGCTCACAACTGTCTGTGACTCCAGCTTCTGGAGATCTAACATCTTCTTCTGACCTCCGGGGGCACCCACACAGGATATATAAGGATATATAGTCACACAATCATACATACACACATATATATAAAATAAAAATCACACACACACACAGACACGCACAACAGGACAAGCAGGGCATTGTCGTTGACACTTGCTCATTTGTTTGTTTATTTTTGTTTTTCTATACATAGGGTTTCTCTGTGTAGCCCTGGCTGTCTTGGAGCTCAACTCTGTAGACCTGGTTGGCCTTGAACTCAAAAAAATCTACCTACCTCTGCCTCCAGAGTACTGGACTTAAAGGCGCGTGCCATCCTTGCCCAGCATGATGACATGTGTATGAGTGAGAAAGGAGGATTGCTACAGGTTACAGGTCATTGGCTACAATATGGAATCCTGTCTCAACATACAAAATGAAGCATAAACAAACAGCAAAGGACTCAACCTATGTTTCTTATTATTGTAGTTTGTTTGTTTGTTTGTTTGTTTTTATGTCCCAGCAGATTTTGAAAACCATAGGACATCAGGGATGTTTTAAAAGAACTGTGAATGCAACAGTGACCAATGAAAACTGTCCTCCTTGAAATGCCAGTTGTGTGAATTACTTATGAGTTACTGGGCATGGCATGCTAACTTGAGTAATTACCAGATTTTAAATAGAACAATAATACTATATAATGAGACTGGTGGGGTTTTTTTTGTTTTGTTTTGTTTTTGTTTTTTGAGACAGGGTTTCTCTGTGTAGTTTTGGTGCCTGTCCTGGATCTCAGTCTGTAGACCAGGCTGGCCTCAAACTCCTAATTGCTAGGATTAAAGGCGTGCGCTACCACTGCCCAGCGAGATTGGTGTTTTTAAAGAATACTTTTTGGGGCATTTAGAGAGATTTCTTTGTCATAAAATGCCATAAAGAAAGAGTGGCTAGAAACCATAACAAATGGAGAGGTACTACTAGGCTTGCTAGCACAGTCCTGCAGTCTCAGCTACCCTAGAGACTGAGACACGTAGATCACAAGTTCAAGGCTAGCTGGAAAGCCTTAAAATCTCAATATAGAGAAAAATTGTGAATATAACTCAGTGATAGAATACTTGACTAATATTCATGAGGCCCAAGTTTCAATCCCTAGTATGAGGGCAGAGCCGGGGAGGCAGGTTTGAAAGATATTCAGGAAATAATCATGTTAGGAACTGATGATTATTTGAATGTGGAATGCTACTGAGATTAGCGTGCTATGTTTCTGACTGTGCTGATAGCCAGTCTCACAACTGAAAGTTAAGAGGCAGGCAACAGTAGAACAGGATGGACAATTAAAAGGCTCCAGTCATCAAGGGAACAAGTCAGCATTGACTTACAGATTGTCAAGTCCTCAGTAAAGATAAAGCTTAATGGGGATGAGTTTATCCAGAGGTATTTAAACAAATGATAAGGACAAAATTATCTTAAAACGCTAAGTTTAAAAGGTAGACATAAAGGGAAGGACTTGATCTCAAAAGCTGGCAGAAGAATTCTGAGGATGTTTGGCCTAGATGTCAGCCAGAATGTTATAGAAATAATCTGCCTTTCCAGTGAGAAATCACTCTTAGAGATTAATAAAATAAAGCTCTTTACTGAAAAAACTTATGTCTGGCTATGGCTAATGCCCAAAAGAAGCTGGCCTTGAAGATTTTGCTAACTTATATACAACTGAGGCTTAAGTGTTCACATATACTGTCATCCTTAAATCTCTTAGGTCCCAACCTCAGATTACACTTCAAACAACTTAAACAGAGACGATTCTGGCCGCCTAGTTAGATGGGAGATTTAAATAGCAAAGATATTGCCAGAATTATTCTTTAGTACACCAGGGTTGTCCTTTTTGAGTAGTTATTACCTGGGGTCATCTTGCCCATCAGGAAGAATTACGTATTTCTCAAGAGAGCTGGGGTCTTCATGGCAGACCCCTTGTGCTGCTCCCCGGAGCTTCCTGCTAGACCAGTGGTTCTCAACTTTCCTAATACTGCAGCCTCATGTCGTGGTCACTCCCAACCATAAAATCATTGTGCTGCTACTTCATAACTAATTTTGCTACTGTTGTGAATTGTAATGTAAATATCTGATATGTGACCCCTGTAAAAGGGTCATCGACCCCAAAGGGGTCACAACCCACAAGTTGAGAGCCACTGTTAGAGGCATGCTCATTGAGGATGGGTCTCATGGCTAGTCAGTCCTGGGAACAATTGTCTATATCCTGCCATTATAAATTTTGGGGTGTTTGGAGGGATGTGTTCCCTTAGCTAAATTCTACTTTGGGTGATTTAATGTCTCCTAAGCAAATCTATTAGGAAATCCTTTATTATATTAATTCTATTATTTTGAGTTTCTTCTACATCAAGACAACAGTTTCACAGAAGATAAAAACAACTAAGAGATAAATAGATGTACCTGAAATTAGATGTACTTTCCCATTAGAATGGGAAAGTAGAAAGCTGCTGGCTACCTTAACATATTTTTCCTGCAGAACTGAGTGGATTCAGGAATAAATGGGAAGATAGGATATACACAGCTAGTCTGAGTAAGGTCCAAATGGGTAAAACTTTCCTCTTAGCCTTTATCAAAAACAACCAAACAGAACCCAGGGACATTTTCTATTATGTGATGCTATTTTTGTTTACAAATGTAACAGCTTTTTAAATTATCTGTTTGACCTTTTTAATGTGTGGTTTAAGGCTTTTGGTATATTCACAGGTGTTTGTAGCTATCAAAGCTTTTAGAGCTTTTTCTTCTCTTAAAAAAAAAAAAAAAAAAGAGCATCCTTTATCTGTCACTGTACTAATAGTAAATTAATAGATTACCCCTGAATTTCTAATGTGTTTTCTGTTCCTATATTTTTTCCTCTTCTGGACCACCATTTTAATCAACTTATCAAATACATGGTGTTCATTTAGTAATAGTTTCCAGTGCTCACCCATACTGCAGCTTTATCAGTGCTTTATTTCTTCTGTATATGCAGTTTTATTTAAGCTAACGAATGGGGATAATTCATTTAATGCCTGATGTACAAGTTACTACTATTGTCATTGTGTTTGTAGGGATTTAGTTTCTTGGTAAATTGCTGAACTATCAATGAAGCAGATGATTATTAGTACTTGATACACAATTAAGTACAGCAGATTTCCACTAAAAGTTTCACGAGAATTCTAGTAGGATGCTAAACATATTTTTCTATTACTGCATTTATTTACTTATTTATTATTTATTTATTTGGTGTGTGTATGGGGGGTGTGCATTACATTGTGGCTATGTGTAGGTCACAGAACAACTTGTCCAAGTTGGTTCTCTCCTTCCACCACATGGATCCATCCAGGTCATTAGGCTTGGCAGCAAGCTCTTTACTTTAACCTGCTGAGCTGTTTGACTAGCACTATATTTTTACTTTTTATTTTTAGCTGTTCTGGGAATTGAACTGTGGGCCTCATGCATACTAAGCTGAGCTATAACCCCAGCCCTTCAGTTTTGTTCCTTTACATCATTAAATCCTCTCATTTAATTCTCAGACTATTAAACTTCATTTAAACTGGTAAAGAATGAAGTATCTAAAATTTCTCTTGGCAAGAAATGTTTTCCGTGGCCTCACTAGCTAGTCATTACACACTTGAAGCAAGGAACATGAAAAAGTGTGTTTTACAGAGTAACTTTTACTGCCATAACTTTACACATTGTTGGTTTTATAGCCACGTTTGAGTTTAATTTTCTTTTTTGTAATTTTTATTTCACGTGCATTGGTGTTTTGCCTGCATGTATTTCTACGTGAGGGTGTCAGATCTCCTGGAACTGGAGTTACAGACAGTTGTGAGCTGCCATGTGGGTGCTGGGAATTGAACCTGGGTGCTGTAGAAGAGTAGCCAGTGTTCTTAACTCCTAAACCATCTACCCAGCCCCCCATGTTTGAGTTTAATAAGTAGGAAAGTATTACAGGTAGCTATAGTGTGTAAACTAATGGAGGAAGAAGCAAGATTAATGGATTACTCTTGGTAAGAAAATATTTTTTTTAAGTAATTTGGGTTTGCTCATATTTAGTTCTGTGTTTTTGTAAAGTACTCCTAAAAATTGCTTTGATTGGAGTAATGTTACATCACTCTATTTGTCACAAGATGCAGAAGTTTGACCAGGTGCACGAAGCATTGAGTGGGAGGTGACCTGAGGAGCATTTTTGTTTTCTGCTTGGTGAATTTGCCATGCTGCCTCTAAAGTTAGGGCTATTCCAATGACTAGGACACTGGAAACTCACATATTATTGCTCCTTTATTTAACTTTAAGTAATTTTTTTGTCATTTTGATTGACATCCTTGTTTTAATAGGTTTAATGATAGCATATATTAGTTTACTTTTTAGCTTATGTCTATTACCAAAATACTTATAACTTTGTTTATCAATTTGAAAATTTATGATCTTGAAC
>CABHPQ010119814.1:20524-31051 GCA_902168405.1 Peromyscus aztecus | reverse complement strand
AGCCATGGACTGTCATCATTAGGACATGTGAGTAAGGTATAAAAGTTCCACAACCTCCTAACTGCCTCCAAGCTCCTTCCAAAATCCCTACCTAGTTTTACAGCATTTAAACCCGACTTGACCTGAAGAAATAGTCCAACCACAGGCAGTTTCTTATTTTGCATTAGCTGAATTTAGTTTCTGTATTTATATATTCCAATTAAAATTTATTTCCAGCAAAATGGCAGAACAAGAAATTTCTTCCTTTCCACACTCATGCCAGGAACTGTCAGACCACAAATAGTTTCTTTACACAAACACAGACGGAGCAACACTGTGCTCTCTGTATCATTAAAAGAGATTTACAAATGCATTGTCTAAAGATAATATCCAGCTTGCCATGAGTTCTACATGTATCAAAAGACAAAATCACAAAGGAGAGACAACAAAACAGAATTGCTCTAAATCTACTGCACAATTCCCAGCAGAAGTCTGCAAGTCTGCGGAAGAAATAGCTCTCGAATTACTGTGTTGAAACTGGAGTGTAAAACCTACCTTATGCATAGTTAGCTGCTTTTCCACAAATTCTGAAACATTCCCCCAGATGGTAGAGACTTCTGAAATTCAAAGGAAAATGAAAACAATTTATGTGAGCAACCATGTAATAGTATTTTAATCCTAATAAGCAAAAATGTAAATATAAAATGAATAATTAAGTGGTAGTAACTTCTAGTGCATATAGAACTAACAGATACAAAATCATTCCCCCAAATTAATTTTCCTGTTAACTAAAGCCTATGCCGATAAATTCCACAGATAGGGCTTTAATTACAATAATGAGGCTGGGGACCGTGGTTTGTGTGAGGCCCTAGGTTGACTCTTCAGTACTACAACAAGAGGGGTATTGTGTAACTCAGTAGTAGAATACTTACCATGCATGAGGCCCTGCATCCAATCCTTAAGGACTAAATAACAGCGATAATAGTGAAAATAATAAAGAAAACCTCTCTATAATAAAGGGAAATAAGTCATGTTTCATTTTATCTAACACATGAGTGTTAACCAACTATAATCTATTTTTTTTTCTTAATGATTCATTCAACGGCTATTCCTAAAGTGTTTGCTATGGCCACCTGATTAGTATGAGCAAGAGCTTTTATACTATTCTATAACACAGGAACAAGGCCAAGGGCTACTGACACATGAAAGGCTGCCTGCCTGCTCTGTACACTAACTGTCCCTACTCATCTGCTTTTGCAAAAATCTCAAAGACGCTCTTCATGTCCACGTTTCACTGTTAGATTCCAGCTGTCCTGTCTCTCCGCTGCTGTTGTTCTGAAGGCTCCCTGTTCCTCCCACTTTACTGCTGCTAGTCCGATATGTTCTGGAAACAACAAATACACTAACATATATCTACAGTGTTAACTTATAAACACTAACTATGGGGAGGGGCCCCAGGCTCTTTTGTTTGAATTAATATATAGACCTCATCATTCTCCTCTGATCTAAAGACTTTCTTATTTTCTTGTACTGACTTGAGTTCTCTTCCCCCTAACCCCAAAAAAAAATAGCAAAAAAAAAAAGTTACCAATGTTGATGTACAAAATAAATATGCAGTCTGGATATGAGTGGCACTTAACAATGTAGAAAATTATGTCTGTATTGACCTCACCATCCTAAGTCTAATTATATATTATTGGTGATAATTTCTAATTTAGAAACTTTTTACAAATCAAGAAGACTAAGTTTTAATTATTAAAATAAAGGACTGAAAAAAGTAACTTCTACTGGGCCACCACTTGGGGACATGGAAGAAGCTAGCAACAAAAGGCCAAACCAACAATGCAAACTGGTATTATTTTTATCCTTAATGGATTAAACCACTAACTAAAGCAGGAAGATTACAGCCTTTAACTCTGATACACCAGGGCTGTAAAATACTTTTTACTAACAATGTGGCAGGAAACAGGCAAACTTGGTGGACAGAAGGCAGCGCTTGTGCTCCTGAACATCTTGGAGCAAGCTTAACAATGGAAACTCATGACCAACGAAACGGGGGCTACTTGCCACGGTGAACACAAGGCCCGCTGGGAACCGGTAATTGCTGTTTCTGCACCTATGCCTTTCCCCCCACTGTGCCCCATCCTACAGTAGTCACCCCCTCCATCCTTACCCAATAACCCAAAGGATTCTACTCCTTGCCGCTAAAAACTAAGAAAGTCTACCAAAGACCAGGTGTGGCGCTGCACACTTTCAATCCCAGCACTTGGGAGGCAGAGGCAGGTAGATCTCTGAGTTCCAGGTCAGCCTGGTCTACATAGAGAGTTCCAGGACAGACAGTGCTACACAGTGAGACCCTGTCTGAAATGAGGAGGAGGAGGAGGAAGAGAAAGAGGTCTGTCAATCAATCCCAACTATATACTGAGTTAAAACTCTCTTTGACACCATAAAAGTAATTAACTCACTAACAGAAATCTTATTATCCCTATTGACATGGAGAATTTTCAGGTTTATAATATAAAACTGATAACAAGTCTACGATGCAGCTCAGACTTCAAGAAAACTATCTATACCAAAGAGGAAATGATTTAAACAGGGCCAGGAGAAACTACGTACTTTGTAACCAAACCCTGGTGAAAAGTCTTTGATTTAACTGGGAATTTGAGCATGCTCTGTGTTCATAGAGATGATGTATTGAAGTCTATGTAATGTTTTATTCAATAAAGTAGGTCAGGCAGAGTTACACAAGAGTAGAGTTAATTATTTAAACTGAAGTTTGATATTTCTCACTGGAAAAAGAGGCTTTAGGCCCCTGCAATTCAATTAGAATAATTTGTAAATGTTACCAATTATGGTTTCTAAACCATTTGTTCTGATAACCCAGTTTTAGGAAGATTATCACTAAATCTCAGAATAAAAATAATTTCAACCCTATCTAAAGATCAGTTTAAATGTAACCCATGACAACAGGCTAAAAAAGAAAAGTCTGCTCATTTGACAAAATCCACCACCTCCCCCCTACACACACACACACACACACACCTCAGAAACTAGTGTGTTCATTTACTTTGCTTAAGTACAATGAAATATCCAAAGTGGCTAACTTAAGAAGTTTATTGAGCTCAGCGTTATGGAGGTGTTCCAAGTTCAAGATCAGGCAGCCCCTGTGATTTGGGCTTTGTGTCATGCTACATCATGGTGGGAATATTTGTGCATGGAAGAGATTGTATGGCCAAATATGAAACTAGAGTTAGGGAGAAGAGAGGGAAAGGCTGTTGTTCTAGAATGCTGAGGACACACTTTAATGATCTTTTGGGAAGAACATTTTTCAAATGAGTTTGTCTTTTCACACCCTGGAGCCATAGATGATGCTCTTGGGTCACCTTCCACATTGTCCCAGCATTAAGTATAGGATTTTCTTTAGTGATGTAATCTCTTTAACTGTTATAGCAAACTTGAACTCTTTCCAGCTCTTTTGCTATGAAACTGGATGTTCTTTTCTGCTTTACTTTTTTGTTCTAAGTTCTCACCATAAATCAAGGTAAAAATCAGTGAGTAATAACCATGGCATAGCCTGAATGTTACCCTATCTTGAAATTCCTTCCACTAAATAAATCACTCTGTATTTTTAAATCCATCTGTACTCAAATCTCCAGCACATGAGCAGATCACAACCACTTTTAGTTTTCCAGAATTCAGCACAAATGGCCTCTCACCCAATTCCTGATGTGGTCTTGTTTCTCTTCTGAAATCTTGTGAGCAATCTCTATTTTCCACATTCCTAGTCACATTTTTTTGTCTTCTAACTCTCACCAGAATGACTCATTAAGCTCTGAGAACAGCGTCCTAGGGGCTTCTCTGGGCCACATCTCAGAACTTCTCTACATGCCTACTATAAACCAGTTCCAATAGTTCTATGCACACCATGGTCAGGTTAATTGCAACAATGACCCCACTTCTCTGTATATTCCATACTCAACAAAAGAACCTAGGTAGGGGTTATTTGACTCAGGGTATAGTCCATCACGGAAGGCACAATGACCAGAATGTCTCAGTCGGTGGTGGCAGGAGCCTCTCCGGTGAATCAGGAAGCAGAGAGCCCAGACTGGGCCATGCTATAAAAGAATGCCCCAGTGACCAATCTTTGCTAACTAGGTCACACAATGCCCCCAACAGTGCCACCAGCTGGATCTGGGTGTTCAAACATGTAAGTCCATGGGGGCCATTTCACAATTAAATCATAATTGGCAAGGTTAATAGTTAAAAGTGAGTTGTCTATATAGTTGCAATAAATAAAGAGAATTTAAAAGGTAAGCACAATATAACATTAGAATTCATTAAAAAATGAAATGGGTATAGATTTTTTAAAGTATATAAAATCTATGAGAAAATATTTACAAAATTGATGAAAGAAATCAAAGAACTACGTATTAGAACATTTTGTGGATAAGAAGGTTCAGCATTGTCAAGATGTTAGGTTTCTATAGATTCAATACAGTCTTAGCTTTCCAGCAAGCCATTTTTCACACATCGACAACCTTATTCTAAAGCTTACTACACTTAAAACGGACTGTGCCTTGCTACTGCCCTCTGAGTTTTCTATGAAAATTGTCTGTCAAGAAGCATCACTTTCCACTAACACACCCGCAAGACGTCAAGGGCAGTACAAATATCTGTGCCCTTTCGTAAACTCTGAAAAGGAGCCATTTGGGACTCCAGTTGGGAATGCTTTTCTGTAGGTAGCCACAGGGGTTTTCATCCACCCTAGGTTAGGTGGGGGAGCTTGTTCTCAATACTTAGTGCTAATCAGGCCATGCGGAAGAAAAAAACGCCTGAGCAGGTTCAAATCTGGCAACAGCGAAATAAGCTCTGAGTCATGCCTTGAAGCACAGTAAGGTACAGCCCCAGACATCACATGAAGTCGCTTACCCTCCTGGCTCAGCGAAGGCAGTGTGGGCAGCACCTGCCTGCACAGGTCCTGAAAACCCGGGGCAATCCTGTCCAACATCTTCCGTTCCGATTGACTCCGTGGTGGGTCCTTGATGGATAGTCTCTGCTCTGTTATATGGAGTTTGCGCTAAAAGGATTTTCCCACCCTCCAGCCCTCTTTGCCCTGAATTTAGGGTGTACTTTGAAATCGAAAATTTGCTGTAAAAGTCTTGATATGTTTTGATATTATTTTTCCTTAAATGAACGTTCTTTGTCGCCGTCCCTCCCCCGGTGATCTGGCCCGCGGATAACCTGTTCCCCCAACACGAAGCCAGAGCGCTGTCCCTCGCTAAGCTAGAAGTGCAAATCCACGCCCATCCAAACAGCGAGGACCTCGGGCAGACGGAGGGCTTGGAGGGTCGCTGAACCAAGAAGGCATTGGGAAGGGGAGGGCTGAAAGCGTTGCTATGACGCGACAAAGACTCGCTTGGTTGCTAAGGCTTCGAGGTCCCGCCCCCTAAGAGAATCGGATCTCTAGGCTGCTCAAGAACTCAGGCAGAGACGTTAGAAAGTAATTTAAAAAAAAAAAATTATTCCTTCCCACTTGTCCAGGGCTTCGAGAAGACTTGGCCTTCAAGGTGGTCCATGTCTCAATCATCCAGAGCAAATGGTGGTAGGGTAGGGGTGAGGAGGGCGAGAGCGCATTTTGCTAACAGCGATGTAGGTTACTCTATCCTGATTGAGGATTTGAGTTCAGCTGAAATTTATTCTTGGCTTTGTTTTGTTTTGTTTCCGGGCTCCTCTCTAGGAAATGGAGGGCTGGAGAAGGAGGGCAGAGTTTAGGCGTTTACTCCCCACTCCCTCTTTTTCCCTTCCCTATACAGGAGGGAATATGACAACCTTGGGATGACCTTGGTGTCCTCCCTCCTGCAAAGTATGCACGTGTCAACCCCACCCAGGTCAAGAAACAAGGCTGTCAGTACCACAGAAGTGTTCTTCCTTCCCCTGAGATCATTATCCCACCTTAAACTATATATTAGCTTTGACAGTATTTGAACTTTTGAAGACATGTAATATATATTTTGTCTGTCTCTATCACATTTTTTGTAACGGTCATTTATGCTTTCTGTGGTAGCTGTTTGTTCATTTTGACTTGCATAATTCTGTGTGCATAAAGGACAAGCTATTTATCCATTCCCTGTTGAGGAGCATTTGAGTTGTTTCCATTTCTGGACATTAGGAAGAATATGCTAGTGCAAGCATTCTCTACAAGACTTTTATTTTTTTTTTTGCTAATATATACCCATCTCTGATGTGTATATAACTCAGAGTACATTGGTAGGTCATGGGAAAGGCATGTGATTGGTTTAGATAGTGCCAAGCACATTCCCACAGTGGTTGTTGCTATGGAGAGGCAAGAGGAGCTGTTGGCATGCAATATGGACAGACGTCAGACATGATAGATCACTTGAAAGGAAAAAGAGTTGTTCCACAGTCACCATTTTTAAACATTTCATCTGATGTCCATGTAAAATCCAAAACCAAAAAAGGCTGCTTTGCAGCTTAGAATAAAAAAGCTGTAATCCATACACTTGAGACAGGCTGCTTTTGTATAGGCTGCATTCATAATGATTATTATTCAGATATAAGTTTTGTAATAGCATCATTATGCCTCCTAGTAGTCATACATGGACACTGTCTTAGTTGGGGTTTCTTTTGCTGTGAATAGACACCATGATCACAGCAACTCTTACAAAGGAAAACATTTAATTGAAGTGGTGACTTACATTTTCAGAGAGAGGTTCAGTACATCATCACCATGGTGTGACATGGTGGTATGCAGGCAGTCATGGTGCTGGAGAAGTGACTGAGTGTCCTACATCTTGGCTTGCAGGCAATAGGAAGTAGTAGACTGTCACACTGGGCGGTATCATGAGCATAGGAGACCTCAAAGCTTGCCCCACAGTGGCACACTTCCTCCAACAAGGCCATACCTATTCCAACAAAGTCACACCTTCTAATAGTGCCACTCCATTTGGGGGTCATTTTCTTACAGTCCACCACAGACAGACACACATTGAAATACAGTGTTTGTGATGGTTAAGTCAATTGTCGGCTTGATGACACAATGTGGACTCGCTTGGAAAGAGTCTCGATGACGGATTCAGTAGATTAGATTTGCCTGTGGGCTTGCTTGTGAGAGTTGTCTTGATTATATTAATTGATAAGGGAAAACACAGCCCACTGTGGGTAGTTCCATCCCATAGGCAGGGACTCCTAGACTGGATGTGTGGAGAGGGGGTTGAGCACAAGGTAAACACACATGCACTCATTTTTCTCTGCCCTAACTAACTGCTTGAAGCATCTGTTATTTTGACTTCCCTGATAGGATGGGACTATAACCTAGAACTATAGGCTGAAATAAACCCCATATTAATACCCATATTAATCAAAAAATAAAATAAGTTGCTTTTTTATCAAGGTTTTTTTTAAAGATTTATTTATTATGTATACAGGAGGGGGTGCCAGATCTCATTACAGATGGTTGTGAGCCACCATGTGGGTGCTAGGAATTGAACTCAGGACCTCTGGAAGAGCAGTCAGTGCTCTTAACCTCTGAGCCATCTCTCCAGCCCTTATCAAGGTATTTTATCACAGCCAGGGAAATAAAACTAGAGTAACATTTTACTGTATATTACTTTTAATATATCTATCGTGCTAGAGATATTATATCCATTTTTAAATAGTATGGGGAGGTCAGCTATACCTCCTGGGCATGTACCCAAAGGACTCTTTATCCTGCCGTAGAGATTCTTGCACATCTGTGTGTACTGCTGCTCTATTCACAACATCAGGGAAACGGAACCAGCCTAGTTGTCCATCAACAGAAAAATGGATAATGAAAACATGGCATATATACACAATGCAATTTGCTGTTAAGAAAAAAGAAATATTCAGGAAAATGGAAGGAACTAGAAAGAATATATAAGTGAAGGTGATCCAGTCTTTGAAATACAAAGATCATATATTGTCTCCCATATGTAAATCCTAACTGCAGGGTTTGTATGTGTGTAAATAAAGATTGTGAGATTGGGACAGGCTGTGAAACTGTGTAGGGGGTCATGAAAGAGGGAAGGGAGTGCTAAAAAGGGGCAGGGGGCACTGTGACATGAGAGGGGAAGGTAGGCTGCTGGGGATAGACAGGCACAGGGTGGGGGGGGGGGGGGGGGGGCGGCGAAGGGGGCAGGGAGAGAACAAAACAAAGCATTTGGAAACTGTGGTAGTGAAGCCTAATTGTTTGTAAACTAATACTTTTAAATAGTATGAGTATACAACCTGTTACCTATGCATCTCCTTCCGGGAAAATAATGAGCCTGTGAAATATTTCTTATACAAAAGGAGCTCAGAACTAAGTTTTGAAATTAAACTAGCTTTTCAGGAAAGTAATTTCCCATCCCACTCTCTAATTTACAGCCTGACTTTCGTCCTTTAGTGTGTTTATAGTGTTTGGATGAGAAGCACTTGGCTACTTTGAGGAGCTGAGGAGACAAATGTCTATAATTCTAGTACATGAGAAGTAGAGGTAGAAAATCAGAGGCTCGAGACCAGCCTCAGCTATATAGCAAGTTCAAGGACAGTGTGGGCTATGCTACATCACATCTCAAAAGCAACAACAAAAATCCTTTAGGCATATGCCTTTAATCTCAGCACTGGGGAGGCAGAGGCGGGTGGATCTCTGAGTTCAAGGCCAATCTGGTCTATGGAGTGCATAAAAAACAAAAAACAAGCAAACAAAAAAGAATCCTTTAGAGAAATAAATATAATATTGGGGTTTCTTTATTTTTTAACCATACTTTATTTTATGTATAGCAAATATAATTTACATATTAAATAACACTATGTAGAATGATTTGATATACTTTTAAACATAAAAAAGAAAAATTATTTCAGCCAGGGCTACAAAGAGAAAGCCCCTCTCAAAAAAAAAAAAAGAAAAGAAAGAAAGAGAGAAAGAAAAGAAAAGAAAAATTTACCCAATTTGCCCGATACTAAATGGTCAGCTCTGAAAACATACATACAGGTAGCGCTATACAGACTGAGGAGGTTGTTTTTGTGTGCTCAGGAATATGTACACATACACTTATGTAACAGCAATTAATGATAAAAGAGGCCATGAATTTGGAAGGGAGTAAGGAGGGGTACATGGGAGGGCTTGGAGGGAGGAAAGGAAGAGAGAAACTGTGTCACTATATTCTAATATCAAAAAATAAAGGGCATAATTTTTAAATAACTATATAAAAATAAAAATTTTGGATTAAAAGTGTATTTAGTGACTACTCATGTCTAGTCCTTGTCACACTCACGGTCATTGGAAATTAGAAGGAAGTCCAGCTTTAACGAGCAATCCTGTTGGATTCTTTTGAAATGCAAAAATGGTTCTTGCTACGGCAACACACAGAAGAAAATAAATTATATCCTCTGTTCTGACTGTCCTCTCGCTGCATTCTGTCCTTGTCACCTAACACGACCCTTTCATGAATAAGGAAAGTGATGGACACTTTTGGCTTCCCAACGTGAACAGGCATAGAGCAGCACAGTGGGGGCTCTGAGGAGAGTTCAGACCCATGAGGCCAAGTGCAGGTGTTCTCTTACAGGTTTCAGAACGACCAGGCAGAGCCCGTGTAGAGGACCAGTAACCCGTAGTATGTACCTACAATCAGGTTGTATCTTTTTCCCAGGCATCAGGCCCTCTAGTTAATGTGTGTCCATCCTATGAGATGTGCCACTTGTAGCCTCTGCTAGCTTTAGATGCTTGACAAACTTCCTTTGGGCAAGCAAAAAAAAAAAAAAAAAAAATCACAGACTCACAGACACCATAGCAGGATGCCTGTCCTTTTGTTTACATCAACTATGAGGACAGAGTGGGAAAGAAGACTGAATGACTTAACCCAAGCCAGACTGGTTCTAGATTATTCTTACCAGTTCCCATAGATCCTTACTCCCTTCACCGTACTTCATGGCCATCTGTAGGTTCTACTGACTTTAGTCTCAGCACCATTCAGAGAGGCCAACACCAGACACAGATGACTTAACCAGCTCCTATGGCATTGTAAGAGCTTCTGTCCACAATAAATTCCTCATTCTCTATCACCAGAGAGGCTCTCCTTCTCTAATTGAACTCTGCTATGGGACTGGTAGTTAAAACTCAAGAGGGATTCTATGAGCACGGGGCATCAAGATCATGAGAGGAAACCTACAGAGTCAACCAAACCAAACTAGTGGGAACTCATGAACTTTAGACCAACAGTTGTGGAGTCTCCATGGGACTGGACTAGGCCCTCGGCATAAGCAAGACAGCTGTGTAGCTTGATCTGCTTAAGGGGCCCCTGGCAGTAGGATCAGGATCCATCCCTGGTGCATGAGCTGGCTTTTTGGAGCCCATTACCTATGGTGGGACACCTTGCACAGCCTTGGTGGAGGGGGCAGCTTGGACCTGCCTCAACTGAATGTACCAGGCTCTGTGGACTCCCCATGGGAGACCTTGCCTCGTTGGAGGAGGAAATGGGGGATGAGTTGGGGAGGGGAAGGCGGGAAGTGTGGGAGGAGGGAGGAGAAGGG
>CABHPQ010119814.1:0-20424 GCA_902168405.1 Peromyscus aztecus | reverse complement strand
AAAAAAAAAAAAAAAAAAAAAAAAAAACATATAGTGTCATGTTCAAAGTCTAAAGACAGTAGAAAGGGACTCCAAGGAAAGAGATGCTCTACAAATAAAGAAAAAGCGGAGGGGGAGGAAGAGCCAACCATGGTGGCATGTGCCTTTAGTTCAAGCACTCAAGAGGCATAGGCTGGGAGATCTCTGTAAGTTCAAGGCCAACCTAGGCTTTAGAGAGAATTCCAGGACAGCCAGGGCTACATAATAAAACCCTGTCACAAGAAAAAAATTTATGTGGGCATTTAGTACTATGAATTTTCCTCTTAGCACTGCTTTCAAAGTGTCCCATAAATTTGGGTATGTCGTACTATGTCTCAAAAAAACCAATCAGTCAAAATAAAATTTTTTAAATAGACTATGTCAAAGAAGAAATAACATTGTCACCGTTCTCCTGCACCCTCTGCAGGACAGAAATCATACAATAGGACTTTGTCATGTATAATAGATGTGATCTTGATTAATAATAAATATGATACTGATACCCATATATACACCACTATCCACTTATAAACAGGATGGAAAATCGATATTTAATCCCTAGCCCTGACCTGGTTCTCTTCCATCATCTCCCCCCTTCTTCTGTTTCATATACACAACAGTAAGGAACCCAGCATTCAAAGGCCTGCCTTTGAGCTTAACATTACTATAAATGGGCTTATGCGGCAGACAAATATTGATATTTCTGAACCCAAATGGTCCTTTTTCTATACAGCTTTATGACAAAGAATGTTATACAAGAAACCCATCCATCCAGATAAAAAGGTAAACAGGACAGGGTCCTGAGGGGTCCCGTACACTGGAGCGTCTGTCCCCATCAGGGAGTTAGAGTGTGCCATCTGTTACAGCCTGGATGTTAAGTGCCCGCACAGGTTTCTGGGTTCACAGACTTGGTCCTCGGATGGAAACACTGTCTAATGGGGTGGGGCCTATCTCTAGGAAGTGGGTCCCTGAGGCGGGAGTCAGACCTTGAAGTCTGTAGCTTGACCCAGCTTCCTCTCCTAGCGGAGCTTCCTGTTCCTCCGCCCTGGGACTGAGGGAGCGGCTTGCACTGCTCCTGACACAGTAAGAACCACACCTGGTTGGGGATTTAGCTCAGTGGTAGAGCGCTTGCCTAGCAAGCGCAAGGCCCTGGGTTCGGTCCTCAGCTCTGAGAAAAAACACCTCGGACTACACCCTTTAAACTCCGAACCAAAATCAGCCTCTCCTCCCCCAGTTGCTTCCTGTCAGATATAGGACCACAGTGGTGAGAAAACCAACTCAAACCCCATTGTTCTGGCATGCAAATGAGTCTGCTTACCAACCCAGGGGCTTCTTACACCTCTTCCTCTAGGGGTATCATGGAAGTTTCAATTCATAAATATGATTAGTAGTCGTTGGTGATTAATTCAGGTTCTACTCCTTATTAATAACCTCATCAATACTTTAACTCGCTGGTGAACCCCTAGCTAGCTGAGTAATTAGGAGATGGGGACTAGTTGGAAGGAGCAAGCTGTGATGGATGTGCCTTCGAAGGGTTCTTTACTCTCCACTGTCCTCCTCTCCACCTCCCTCCTTCCTGGCTTCGATGAAGAGGGCACCTTCGCTCTGCCCTGTGCTCATGCCAGGATGTATGCCTTACCTCAGGCAAATCCAAAGCAATGGAACCAAGTGACTATGGACGAAAACTGTGAACCAAAGTAGAAGTTTTCTTCTTGAAGTTGGTGTTCTCGGTTATTTTATCACAGCCACAGAAAGCTGCCTAACACAGACTAGGTATATATATACAAAAAATAAAGGTCAGTGGATAAACAACAGACAGTAATCTATCCAGACGATGGAACACTGTCGGAGACAGACTCAGAATGAACTACTTACCTGGCAACACCAGGAAACTTCAAAGTCACCATGCTCATAGACACAAGATACAAATAATGACTACTGTGTGATTTGATTTTTTATAAAACTCTAAAAATGCCATGTAATTTATAACAAATCAAGAAATCAGCTATTGGACAGGACCAGAATCAAGAGGAAGATGAACTGCAGAGGTACAAGAGTATGTCGGAGATGCAGGGCCTACTCTGTATCCAAATGAGTGTGGTCTCACAGACTACACCGCTGTTAAAACTTACCGCAGTGTGTACTTTCAGTGAGTCCATTTTATTGTGTGTGAAATATACCTCAATAAAGACTTTAATTAAAATCACAACTCAGAATTCTGTGGAAGGTAATACTGATTAGTCACATGTACGAGGAAACTGCCTGTGGTACTACGGAGAAAAAAGTCAGTCCCAAGATTTGGGGAAGAACAGTATCCTCAGACAGTAAGGCCCAATGTGCCTGCTACCAGCAGCCAGAGGAGAAAATCTCTTATTTCAAGAGAAACTTAGGGGGTTGGGGATTTAGCTCAGTGGTAGAGCGCTTGCTAGGCCCTGGGTTCGGTCCTCAGCTCAGAGTTCTACTCAGCAAAGCTAAAAAGACCAGAACAAGCTCCCTGTTTCCAAACGCCTATGCTGCAGTCCAGAAGAACCTTCCATGGTGTGGCTAGTAGAAAAGTATCAACAATGGAGCATGATGAAATTCCTAGCATCTAACATCCAAGGGAAAGGATCTTGCATTCAGGGAAGCAGAACACATGACCTACAAGGAGGAAGTGAAATCAGTCCGTTGCTGGGCCAGAAATAGCTCAGAGAGTATTAGTGTAGGTCACCAAGACTAAGGATCTGAGTTCAATCCCCAGGGCCTGTGTGGTGGAAGGAGTGAACCAGTTCCCACAGGTTGTCCTCTGATCTCCACAGTGTCTTCTCTTTCTCTCTCTCTCTCTCTCTCTCTCTCTCTCTCTCTCTCTCTCTCTCTCTCTCACACACACACACACACACACACACACACACACACACACACACACACATTTTTAAAAACTGAAACAGAGAGTTTGAGGGTATAGCTCTATTGGTGGAGTACTGTCTTTCATGCATGAGGTCCTGGGTTGGATTTCCAGCACAAATAAATTAAAAAAAAAAAAGAAATTCAAGAAGAGAAGTGTTGAAGTGGCTGTTTTCTGGGCCTGCTAAAATGTAGACTGGTGTCTGTCAGGTAGATGCTGAAGGAGACCTTGACCAGTGGGGGCTTCCTTCCCAACCCGGATTAGGCACAAACCACAACCAAACACCTGTTTTCACAGAGAGATCCTTTATTAAGTGGGGAAGAAAAGTTAAAGTGGCTGCTTTCTGACTCAGGCAGAAAAACAGCACCAAATGACCTTGTGGGTGTAACTTTTAAGAAGAGAAAAAGAGGAGGTCTGTGTTAGAATGGACTAGGATGTGGTGGTAGATTTTGATTGGGCTTTTAATTAGGTGAATCAAAGGGGGTTTTTGATTGCTGAACTTTAATACTTGGATAGCTGGACCTTGGTAATCAGGCTCAGGAGGAGGAAGTGGCCAAATAGACCTTGGTAGCTAGCTTTAGGAATGTAATCTAATGGGTTTTAGCAAGGCAGAGGGAATTGGAGAAAAGGACAAGGCCTGCCAGAGCCACCTACTCAAGTCGGCTGGTGTCCCTTAAGACTTTGGAAGGAGTCAACTGAACTTGTAGATTCTTGTCCTTCTGTGACTTGTGCTGATGTTCTCTAGAGCTGTCTTCACTTTAGTGTCTTTCCTTATTTGATCCCAGGGTTCTTTCTTTGCCACACCAAGCTTTGCAATCTCTGGGCTGATCTAATTCTCCTACCCATTGGAGACTCCCCAGTTGGCATACCCTAGGTGGCTAATATTCTAGTCAGGATGTGCCTCTGAAATGCTCTCAAAGTGGGGAAGCAAAGACAACATTGAAGTCATATAGTCAGACTTGTCTCCTACTTTCAAAACCTGCTAAGAAAAAATAATCAGTCACTGTCCAACTTGAGGTTCACACCACAAGAGGGAGCCGATACCTGACACTGGAGGGCCAGGAAGCAGAGACTGGATAGCCCAGAGACCTAGGATAGAACCAAACATGACTGACCAAGAAAGGAAAAAAAAAAAGTCAATGAAATGATTCTTATGAGGAATAGGTTCCCCATAGCCAGCCAAAGCTTTAGGGACAGCCCCTCTTCCCACTGCTAGGAGTCCCATAAGTAAACCAAGCTACACATCTGTCACACACATGTAGAGTGCCCGGGTCAGTCCTATGCAGGCACCCTGGCTGTTGATCTATCACCCTGCACAAAACTCAAGTCCAAGTGGATCAAAGATCTCAGCATAAACCCAGTTACACTGAACCTGATAAAAGAGAAAGTGGGAAATAGCCTTGAACACATTGGCACAGGAGACAACTTCCTGAATAGAATACTGATAGCACAGACACTAAGATTGACGATTAATAAATGGGACCTCCTGAAACCGAAAAGCTTCTATAAGACAAAGGACACTGTCAATAGGACAAAGTGGCAGCCTACAGAATGAGGAACCTATTCCTCATACTAGGTTGCCTTACCCAGCCTTAATATAAGGGGAGGAGCTTAGTCCTATCTCAACTTGATATGCCATGCTTTGTTGATACCTTTGGGAGGCCTGCCCCTTTCTGATCAGTAACAGAGGAGGAGTAGATTGGGGGGTGGGGCATGGAGAGGAGGAGGGAGTGGGAGGAGAGGAGGGAGGGGGAACTGCGGTCAGGATGTAAAATAAATGAATTAATTAAATTAATTCACCAACCCCACATCTGACAAAGGACAGATCTCCAAAATATATAAAAAAAAACTCAATAACTAGACATCAAAAAAACAAATAATCCAATTAATAAATGGGGTACATAGCTAACCAGAGAATTCTCAATAGAAGAATCTCAGATGGCCAAGGTACACTTAAAGAAATGTTTAACATTGTTAGCCATCAGGGAAATGCAAATCAAAACAACTCTGAGATTCTATCTTACACCTGTCAGAAGGGCTAAGATCAAAAACACAAGTGACAGCTCATGCTGGAGAGGATATGGAGAAAGGGGAACACTCCACCACTGTTGGTGGGAGTGCAAACTTGTACAACCAGCTTGGAAATCAATATAGTGGTTTCTCAGAAAATTGAGAATCGATCTACCTCAAGAACCAGCTATATCACTCTTGGGCATATACCCAAAGGATGATCAATCATACCGCAAGGACACTTGCTCAACTATGTTCATAACAGCTTTATTCATAATAGCCAGAACCTAGAAACAACATAGAAACCCCTCAACCGAAGAATGGATAAGGAAAATGTGGTACATTTACACAATGGAGTATCACTCAGCTGTAAAAATAATGACATCATGAAATTTGCAGGCAAATGGATGCGTCTGGAAAAGAGATCATCCTGAGTGAGGTAACCCAGACCCAGAAAGACAAGCATGGTATGTACTCACTCATAAGTGGATATTAGTAGTAAAGGATAACTATGGTAAAACCCACAGGCCCATAGAGGCTAGGTAACAAGGAGGGCTCAAAGGGAGGGATACTTGAATCTCGCAGGGAAGAGGAAATAGAAGAGATTTTGTGGGTGGACTGGGGGTAGGTAGAGATGGGAACATGAGGATTTGGTTGGTTGGAGGTGGATGTTGGGCCCTGGCCCCTGTTCCTTGGGGAGCTGTTGCCTTGCTTGCTGACCTTGATCAGATGTCCTCCCTATGCTGACTCCCTGCCGGTTTCATTCCTCCTAAACAGCTTACCGGAGGTTCCTTGTTTGCATATCCTGCATACTAGTGTAATGCTAGAATGTAAAACATCTGTGGCGAACTTTTGCCCTCCCAGGTTCTTCCACTGTGCTGTAAGTTTGTATTTAAGGCCTCCTCCCTCCTTCAATAAAGGACATTCTACTGAGATGAATGACTGCTGTCTTGTCTCTCTTTTTAATCCTCAGCCCCTCCCTCGGACATGGTGAACGGGTAGTAACACGGGCATTGCTAAAGGTGGATAGACAGGGAGAATACTCAAAGAGATGGCGGGAAAGGGGGAGCATTTCGGGGTCAGGTAGAAACCTGGTGCCAGGGAAACTCCAGGAATCTACAAGGATGACCCCAGCTAAGATTCCTAGCAACAGTGGATGCATAGCCTGAATTGACCATCTCCTGTGACTGGGCAGGAGTTCCAGTGGAGGGTTTGGGACACCGGCCCAGAAACACAACTTTTATCCTGCCTATGGAAGGGGGGGGGGGGGGGGGGGTGGAGATTGTGGGAGTGGCCAACCAATGATTGGTTGCCTAGAGTGCCAGGACCCAGAGGCCTAGGATAGAACCAAACACAATTGGAGGGGGGAAAAAGTCAATATAATGATGTCTAACAATATTCTGCTATATTCATAAATTGGTGCCTAACCCAATAGTCTTCAGAGAGGCATTGTTCAGCAACTGGTGGAAAGCATTGGGCTGACCTCAGGGAATCCTGCTGAAGAGAGGGAGGAAGGAGTGTATAAGCCAGGGAAGTCAAAGACATCACAAGGGAACCCATATAAACAACTAACCTGGGCTCATAGGAGCTCACAGACTCTGGACTGACAGCCAGAGATTCTCCATTCTTAATCCACCACCTTCAATTCCTGTAAGACATGGCACTTTCTCAAGCCACTTTTACCCCTTAAGATTCTTTCTTTCTTTCTTTCTTTCTTTCTTTCTTTCTTTCTTTCTTTCTTTCTTTCTTTCTTTCTTTTCTTTCTTTTCTCCACCTTGGTTTTTTCAGACAGGGTTTCTGCCTCTGCCTGCCGAATGCTGGGATTAAAGGTGTGATCCACCGCCACCCTGCTGGGATTCTTTCTTAAATTGGAGATCTCCTTCCAACCTCTACCCTGACCTCGTACTCACGTCTCAAATGTTATTAGGAACCTTCCTCTGCCCATCTATACAGGTGGGTTAAGTAACCCTTCTTGGGGCTTGAATTTCTTCAATGTTTCTTGACTGGCTGGTTAAGCAAACTTGTTAAGTGTGCTGGACACTTAGCCAGGATCCGTGCACACTAGCCATCTGTACAGCACCATCTAGTGGTGAGAGAAAGTAACTAGTTCTCAACTGCCTAATTTGTACTCCAGCTTTCAGAGACCTTGTAAAATTCTGTTAGTCACAGCAGTTCTCAACCTGTGGGTCACGATCCCACGGGGGATCACAGATCAGATATCCTGCATATCAGATATTTACATTCTGATTCATAACAGTAGCAAAATTACACTTAGGAAGAAATAATTTTATGGTGGGGGTGGGGGTCACCACAACTCGAGGAAGGTTGAGAACCACAGTTGGGGGAGGGGGCGAGCCACAGAGGTCTGCATGAGTATGTTATCTGAGGCCAAACAACTTTTGAGAGACTGTGTTCTATTCTTTTTCCCACTTCTGTTTTCTTTCACTTTCCTCCCCATTTTGTCCCATCTTAATTCCTCGATCCTTTTCTCCTACATTTGAGCTGTTTGCTGGAAGAATATGCTGGCTTGCATTTGCAATGTTCTGGCTCCTTAAGAACATCCACTGTGCATGATCTAAGTGGGACAGTATTTCCCAGTGGCCACACTGTGTTCAGAAGCTGAAGGGAACAGACCTTAGCATCCCTGACTCAGCAGGACAGGGGGCCAGGCATGTGACCGAAGCTCCTGTGAGAAGATGGCTCAGGGATTCAGACACAGACAGCAGGAAGATCGGACGGCACCGTGCAGACAGGGCATGTTTTCCTCTCTACCTGGATTTAATAGAAGCCGGGGTTCATAATGCTACCTTTCACAGTGCCCTCCATTCCTGCCTGTCTGACTCCTGCGGCTTCCATCTCTCTGTAGCCTCCCCCACAGACTTCCAATAACTCCCTCAAAT
Organism: Peromyscus aztecus; assembly: GCA_902168405.1. Lineage (NCBI taxonomy): Eukaryota > Metazoa > Chordata > Mammalia > Rodentia > Cricetidae > Peromyscus > Peromyscus aztecus. Next base: position 12,612 of record CABHPQ010119814.1, on the reverse strand, counting down.
TAATTCAAGTCAACATCTGTGACCTTATTGCTTACAAATTGACAACTAAATGTCAGACTAGCGTGGTGGGCATCAAAGGAGGCAGGCACCCGCTCTCCCACATCATGATCGGATTAAAGAGATCTATTTAAATCCTACCTTGAGTTAACCAGGTGGCTCCAATGGGCTCGCATGCTATTAACATAATGATCCTTCGAAAACCAGAGAAAGAACAAAAGCCAATAGGAAGATTGGGCTTGCCTAATGTAGATTAGATCGTGTGGTTCTGGAAAAGAAATTAATCTGCCTGATGGCACATCAAATCATCTACTTTATGAGAAAAACAGTTGCAGCTGGGAAGCACTCCTCAGCTTGCCCCTCTCTCCCCACCCCCACTCCCCATAATGATCCCCCTCCCAGAAGAGCAAATAGAAACAAGCAGGGGGTCAGGGAGGTGCTCATGCACACAACCAATGGGTACATTGGGCAAGAGAGTTTATAAGATACAAAGGGTCTGGAACTTTATTCTGGCAAGGAGTGGCTTGCATGAAGGAAACAAGCAAGATTTGTTCTTGAGATGTTGGACATCTTGTGAATGCAGGCCTCCCTGGCTCTCATACAAGGTGAGGGAGAGACCAGTTAAAGCTGAAGGCTGCTCTCCACCTTAGACTCCAAGTAACTCAGGGGAATTTCAGCTGTCCCATTTGTAAAGAGCTGCTCTGAGTTATAAAGACTAGCTAATATTCAGAGAAAAGAACTTGGAGCAGGGAGATGGCTTGGTGAGTAAAGAATGCTTGCTATGAAAGCGTGAGAACCAGAATTCAGATCCCCAACACTCAAACAAAAAGCCAGGTGTGGCCCAGAATAGCTGTAACTCTGGGGCAGAGACAGGAAAATCACTAGAGCTTACCGACCAGCCAGCCTAGCTGAGGGTCACTTCCAGGGTCAGTGAGAGACTTTACTGGTCTCGAGGGAATATGAAAGAGAATGATAGAGCACGACACCCCACATTGCTGGGGAAAGTGGGACTCCCTTTTTGGGTTCTGAGTCTTGTTAATAAAAGCATGTAGAAAGAGACTCAGAAAGAAGCATAGTTTAAGAGAAAAACAGGGCAGACAAGCTGTTAATCTCATCCGTTTCCAGGAGTTGAGAGATGGGGACGAGAACGCTATGCCCTCTGAACTAGGGTCCTAAAAAGTTGGTACGTCTTAGCACCAGAGATCAGCAAGCAAGCACATGGTAGACCAAAGGACTGGGGTAGCTCAAAGGACAACTGAGAATGTCCAGAATGTTAGGGAAAGCAGGTCCAGACTTTGGCCAGTATCTGAAAGAAAAGAGATGGAAGGAAAGGGGAAGTTATGCTTTCCTGTGTTTGGAGTCTGAAAGGTGGACAGGCTCTGAAGTGTCTTCACGGAGGGACTTCTGGGAAGGGTCTGTGTGTTATCTCATTGGGGAGACAATTAGTATTCCGAGATCCTTACACTTCCACAGGTAAATCAGCTCTCCTAGGGGGTAGACGCATAGCCAGTTGATTGACAGGCCCAACTGGAGTAATGCTTAAGAAAGCAGACAATAGCATGTAACATTTTAATCTTTGGAACAGATCAGAATGTCATGTTTCGTCGGGTTGGAGATTTAGCTCAGTGGTAGAGCGCTTGCCTGGCAAGCAAGGCCCTGAGTTCGGTCCTCAGCTCTGGCTTGGGGGGGGGGGGGGTGCGACAGGGGGATGTCATGTTTCTACCCAAGGCAGAGATAAACTATTCTTTTGACCAGGAAGCCTAAGGAGTGACAAAGTTGATGTTGACCTTTTTAGTGTTACCAGAGAAGTAGGAGGTAGGGTCCAAAGCTGACCGTGGAGTCCATCCTCAACAGCCTCTAAGCCTGTTGATCCCTGTTAACACTCAAGTCCACCTGACCCTGCCTTCCCAGTGCTGGGGTCACAAGCAGACACTCCCACACCTGGCGTCTTCATTTCTTTTCTTTTTGCTGTCTTGACAAAAGCAACTTCAAAGGAAAAGCATTTATTTGAGCTCACAGTTTATGGTACGGTCCATCACCACTGGGAAGTCAGGGCAGGAGCTTGGAGCAGCTGCTCACATTTTGTTAGCAGAGAAGCAAGCAGTGAGTTCACGATGCTGCCCAGCTCCCTTTATCTGCTTATACAGTCCAGGAAGTGACACTACCCACAGTAGGAAGGTCTTCCCACTTCAGTCAAGGCAACCAAGATAATCCCCACAGATACACCCATATGTCCATCTCCCAGGTGATTCTAGATTCCATCAAGGTGACAGTTAAGTTTTCACTTGGGTGCTGGGAATCAAACTCAGGTTCTCATGTTTACAAGGCAAGCCCTTTACAGGCACAGCCATCTCCCCAGCCCTAGAATTAAAACTTGAAATGAAGAGCTTACTAATGATGTTTTCTTATGGCCCCAAAGGACCTTGTCCAAATTTTTAGCATCTTATACTCATTATATTAACATCTGTTTGCCATATCACAGGAGCTCACAGAAGAGAATCGTGTCTAATTTATTTCTTCGTCTTTGTTTCTGCATCACCAAACCACAACATCTGGCGTATTAAACATAAGCAAATGCATACTGTATTTCTTTTAATGAAAGGTGACAGATGCTCTATCAAGTTGTGTAAATGTAAACATCACAGAAGATTTTGGATTCTTAACCAAGCAGTGGTGACACATGCCTTTAATCCCAGCACTCAGGAGGCAGATGCAAGTGAATCTCTGAGTTGGAGGCCAGCATGGTCTACAAAGCAAGTTCCAGGACTCCAAGACAGCCAGGGCTTCACAGAGAAACCCTGGCTTGAGAGACAAAAAAAAAAAAAAAAAAATCAATTCTTGCTATAATCCTTTGAAATTTTTCATCACTTATAGTTTATTTCCAGGTCTTGTTTCAGACCTTCCTAGGGGGTCTTCTAGCAATGTCTCTGCTACTGCTCCTGACAAAAGGCTCTAATTCCAGCGCTGGCAGGATTACTTTAATGTGGTTCTCCAGACTCTAAAGGCAATGTTTACATTAGCTACTCCTTTGCCAAACTGCATCTGGGCTTGTTTTCCCATCCTCTGTCTCCTGCTCTCCTCTTGCCTGTCTGTGGACACTCCAGGTCTGCTATTAGTTATAAAGGCAGGCCTTTGACATCAGGCCCTCCCACACTTCAGATGGAAAAGCAATTATTTGAAGACCCCAGTACTGCTTTTTCTGTCTTGACTTCTCACTATCTGAGCTCTCCAAGAACAACCTAACCACGAGCACGCAGCTGCTCACCATGTCCTCTTACTGGCCTGGATAACTACAGGTTGGTATAACCAAAAGAATGAAACAGATGAGTGAATAAGCCCTAATAAAATTCCAATGAAACATGAGACTAGAATATTAAACAAAACTTTTGAAATTACACATAGTAACTTTTGCCACTATTTCTTTTATTTTTAATTAGAAACACATATACGAATTTAGTATCTTAACCATTCAAAGAGTAAAATACAATGGTGTTAGATTTATTTACATTGTTTCCAGCTGATCCCCAAAGCTTTCTTTTGCAAAACTGAAACCACAGCTGTTAAACAGCTCTCCTCTCTCACCCCACACCTTGATAACTGCCATTCCCGTTTCTGTTTCTATGACTGATACTAGATAAAAGGAAGTGGAAGCATTCAGTATTTGTTTTGTAACTGACTGGTGTCATTGTGGTGTAGCACATGTGGAAAATCCTTCTTGTTAAGGCTTACAAATCATACCACTGCATGAACAACACAATCTGTTTACCCATCCATCTATGCTGAACACAAACTTCTTTCTTTTTCTTTTTATTGTTTTTGTTTTGTTTTTCCAAGACAGGGTTTCTCTGTGTAGCCCTGGCTGTCCCGAAACTCTATAGTCCAAGCTGGCCTCCAACTCAGAGATCCGTCTACCTCTGCCTCCCAAGTGCTGGAATTAAAGGTGTGCACCACCACTGACTGGCACAAACTTATTTTTCATCACTGAAGACGTTACATAGTGTTTCTCAATCCTTTCACTAAATAAGTCATTTTATTTTGATTTTTCTCTTTCAAGGAGACTTTTTTTTTTTTTTCAAGACAGGGTTTCTCTGTGTAGCTTTGCACCTTTCCTGGAACTCTGTAGCCCAGGCAGGCCTCAAACTTACAGAGATCCACCTGCCTCTGCCTCCTTGGTGCTGGGATTAAAGGCTTGTGCCACTACCACCCGGCCTCAAGGAGACTTTTCAAGGGCAGCTTTAGGTTCATAGTAAAACTGAGCAGAAAATGTAAGAATTTCCCACTCATCTGCCAGCCACCCAGCCCTACCCGCACATTACTCTCCTCACTATAACATCCCAGAACACAATGGTGGATTTCTTATTACTGGCAAACCTACACTGACTCTTTATGGCCTAGAATCCACGATCTATATTAGGGTTCATTCTTAGAGTTGTAGATTTGGACAAATGCACAATGGTATGTCCATCCATAAGATGAACATCACTAATCTGAAAACTCCCAAATCCAAAAGCTCTTGAAGGCTAGTGACAGCCCAAGATTAAGATTTTGGAGAACTTAAGACATTCAGATTAAGGGTAGCTAACCAGCAAAGCCTATGAAATAATTTTAAAATAAAAACCTCAGTCTGAGACACTTTGGGTCCTATGCATTTCAGACATTTCACACTATACTAGTATATGGGATTTTTGATGCCCTAAAATCCTCTCTATCTACGAATTCCCTTCACCCTCCCCTTGGCAACCTTTTAGTCTCTCCATAGTTTTCCCTTTTCTAGAATGTCATATCATATGTAGCCTTTTCAGACTGGCTTCTCTTGCTTAGCTTAGTTGCATGTATTTAAGGTTCCTCCATGCCTTTTCATAGGTTGATAGGTCATTTCTTTTTAGTGATGAATAGCATTCCATCATAAAAGTATGTTTGGTTTTATGAAAAGCTGCATATTCTCTTGCAAGGAAGTTTTATTAGTTTGCATTTCCAACACGATCTGCTGTTGTTCCATGTTACCATTAGCATTTAGTGTTGGTATTCTAGATTTGGGGCATTTTAATAGAGTGCAGCAGTATCTCACTGTTGTTCTGATTTGCATTTCCTAGAACATTATATGGAACAACATTTAGTGTTTATTTAACACCCACATATCCTTTTTGGAGAGGTGTCTGTTAAAGTCTTTAGTTATTTTAATTTTAAAATCAATATCTTCAGTGATGAAAAAGTATCAGAGATACAAAAATTTGAATGACTGAGATAACAAGATGATAAGAATGGGTCCCAGCAGAGCTGAGGATGTAGCTGGGTGCTAGAGTGCTTGCTTGTGTGTGCAGTGCAGGATTATGGCAAGTGGCAAGCCCTCCACCATGAACTACACCTTTTGTGCATGCATTCTCTCAGGATGAAAAGGTTTTCTTCCCATCTGTATTAATTAATTTTCTATTGCTGAAATAAAACACTGTGACTAAGGTAACTACAGAAGAAAGAGTTCATTTGGGTTTACAATTCCAGAGGGACAAGTCTGTCATGGTGGCAGGAACAGCTGAGAGCATGCATTTTGAACTAAAAGCAGAACAGAGTGAACTGGGAATGGTGCATGGCTCTTAAAACCTGAGAAACAAGTTGCTCCAGTCATGACAGCGATTTACCTTGGCTTTGAACACATTTGGAGACAGACAAACCTTGGCGAATTTTGGATGAACTTGTTCACTTTGCAGCCTTCTCACTCAGGATGGAAGAACATCTATCTCCCTGGTGAAATCACAAAATGCCTGTGATTGGTAAACAATAGCCTGTGTCTGGTTCTATAAGGTATGTGACTGGCCTGTTATTTAAGGCTTGTAAACAATGGAATTAGCTATATGTGGTTGATATACTGTGCACCCCAATAAACTTATCTGGGGGTCAGAGAACAGAACAGCCACTATATTAAACATAAGTTTAGGCAGTGGTAGCACACACCTTTAATCCTAGCATTTCAGAGGCAGAGATCCAGTCTTCATCTCTGTGAGTTCAAAGCCACACTGGAAACAGCCAGGCATGGTGACACACGCCTTTAATCCCAGGAAGTGATGGCAGGAAGCAGAAAGGTATATAAGGCGTGAGGACCAGGAACTAGAGCCTTTTTTAAGCTTTTAGTTTTTAGCAACAGTTCAGCTGAGATCCTTTTGGATGAGGATTTAGAGGCTTTCAGTCTGAGGAAACAAGATCAGCTGAGGAATTGGCAAGGTGAGGTTGGATGTGGCTTGTTCTGTTTCTCTGATCATTCAGCGTTCACACCAATACCTGGCTCCGGGTTTGCTTTTATTAGTAAGACTTTTTAAGATTCATCTACAGCTATACGTAGCAGTTTATGTAACTTGTGCACAAGCATGGCACACTCCCCATCAGGCTATCTAAGCAATCTATCTCTCATGCTTTCCAGGTCAGTCTATAGAAGATTTCTCTGGTCTATTACCCTTAGAATATCAGGTCCAAATAAAGCATCTTCCAAATGGTCTTGCATTGCCTCCTTATGGTTTTTTATCACCATAGTAGTTTAAGCTGGTTGCACAATGAACAGAAGAGCTCCTGGTTTTAGCCTCAGGCCCACCTAGCAACTATAAGAAAGTAGCTAAAGTTTCTCAGACTGACCAGTAGCAGAAATTAGACAGCTAAGACTACAGAAGGGGTTACAAAGAGCCAAACGTGAGACTCACAAGTCCCAGTCACTGGAAGATGTCCTGAGATCCAACACGGCTTAAGAGCTGAAGAGTCTGAAATCCAAAACATGGGAGCTTTAACACTAACTCCTGGGTGCTGGCAGAGTTACTGGCATTCAAAGACAGCAGTGAGCCTCACTAGTGCACCTAGAGCTGCTTGTGGCTTTGAAGAGCGGAAGAATAATCATCTATTTCTCAATGCCACGAGTCACAGCCTCTGGCCAGTGTTTGGTATGGGTATCTAGAGCTATGAGCCTCTGGATTTTCAGGCCTAGAGTCACAAGTGTCTAGTTCCCAGGGCCTTGAACTCTAAGTCTCTGAGTTTTTAAACCTTAGCCTATAAGCATTGCACTCTTCTGAGCTCAGGCTACTCCTCACCTATTCCCATCTTCTACCTCAATAGCAAAAGAATAACCCTCGGTGTTGCTAAAATTCCTTCCTTAGGGGAGACATAACTATCTAACTCTTCTCAGAAGGTCCCAGTGATAAACCAAGGTATAATTCCACCAAAGTTCACTCTGGAAAACCAATGAGTCCATTAGGCTTACTTACATAGTAATGGGGTTAGGGACCATGAACAGGAGATTGGGTGGTGTTGTGGAATAATCTTTTTGTATACTGTGAAGTTGTATCCTTGTCAAGGCACCTTTGGGTTGGTTTAATAAAGAGCTAAATGGCCAATAGCTGAGCAGGAGGTACAGGCAGGACTTCCAAGCACAGAGAGGACTCTGGGAAGAAAAGAGACAGAGAAGCCAGCCAGACACGGAATGAGTCAGACACACAGAATGGGATAGAGGTAAAAGCCACATGGTATAATGTATATTAATAAAAACATGGGTTAATTTTGTTATAAGAGCTATTTTGGAATAAGCCTAAGCTATAGGCCGAGCTTTCATAATTAATAAGCAGTCTCAATGTATTATTTGGGAGCTAGCTTCCAGGGACAGAAAAAGACTTGATACAGGGTGACCTTAAAGCATAGGTCAACAACCCCCACATGACTGAAAAGATAGAGCCCCTTCCCTAAACTTTCCCAACTTATATACTTCTAGCTCCTTCCTGAGGCCAGCTGCACAAGCCCAGTTGGGAGGAGTACCTGGGTACTCTGTATTATGACCCTCCCCAGCCTCCTTCTATGAAAGGCCAGTTGTCAATGGGCCCAGCTATGGTGATCATTGGCAAGCAGGCACAACAGAACTCATGAAGATGGTGACAGTTTGGCTCAGAAGCCAGCCCTATACAATCCCCAGTCCCTGTTTGTGACAGAATTAATAGATGCATCTTGCTTGTTGCTTTGGGAAGATGTCATCCACTTTCCACTGCCATCTTCGTGTGAAGGACTATGGGAGTCCACAGAGGTTTCCTAGTGAAATCTGAGCTTGCTTTACCCAGCAGGGCTGCATAATGGGATTGATTGACCACATGCATGGTTACCAGGTATTTGGAAGGGTCTGCACTTGGCTGTGCTAGGGGGAGGTCTTTTGCTCCACCCCTTGGCATTCCTTTAAAAAGCCCTTTAGAAGAGACAGAAGGGGCCGGTGGATAAGGATCCAGGTCCTCCCGAAGCTATACTTTGCTTTTCTGTCCCTCTCCCCTCTATCTAGATCTCTTATCCCTCACTCCTCAAGAATACCCTGGGGTAAAAGGTGGCAGCTGGTCCCCCACTAAGGGCCTGATTAGTTGTCTTCCTCAAGACATTGGCTACTGGAGCATTCCTAAGAACATGGCTTAAATTCTGTTGGAGTAGTTGTCTGGCTATCTGGAAAAGATGCTTGTCATGTAGTTGAAAACAGGCCCAAAGGTTGTCATCTTGGAGGTTTATTGCCAGGCTAGTTGTTAAACAGCATCCCAAAATGACATTTTTCTGTCTCTTCTAGAAGACTGTATTTCCTAAGATAACTGAGGCCATTACAAAAAACAATGCTGTTTTAGTTTGTGGGCTTGTGGTGAAAGGGATTGTGGGGTGTGTGTGTTTTGGTAGGAAAGTGGAATCTACTATTCCCTCTATTGAGGTACAAAACAATTTATAGAATTTTAATGATTATCACGAGTACATTATTGACAGTGAAAACTCTCAAGGTGTCCCATAACTTTATTAGTGTATGTGTGTAAGATAGGAGAGGGGGGTCCTGTGCATGCCTTAGAAGACAACTTTGTGGAGTTGGTTCTCTCCTCTGATGGATTCAGGGCTCAAACTCAGGTTGTCTAGATTATATAGGAAGCACCTCTACATGCCGAGCCATCTCACTGACTCAAGTTTTTTGTTTGTTTTTAAGCTGGATTTTCAAGTCAGGGATCCTAAAGTTGTTTTCGAATACCTAAAATCTGAAAAATGCCAAGCAAACTTTTAAGTCTTACATCTTTTCATCCACAAGTCAAAGAAACCCAGTGAGTTCAGGCATAAGAGACACTTCACCAGTATCCAGTATTGTCCCTGAATTTGGGGAACACAAGGTTGGTCTTGGGGACAAGAGAAACAAGCCAAAATGTCTGAAGGGCCAAAGGACAGTCTGTCAACATCTGCATTCAGCACACTAGAAAAAAAGTGAAGAGCTATGTAACATCTCTGTCTCAGAGATTAATTTTAAAAATGGTGTTGAAGCCACTTTAAAAATATTTAACAGCTAGGTGGTGGTGGTGCATGCCTTTGATCCCAGCACTTGGGAGGCAGAGGTAGGCGGACCTCTGTGAGTTTGAGGCCAGCCGGATCTACAGAGTGAGTTCCAGGACAGTCAGGGCTACACAGAGAAACCCTGTCTCTAAAAAATTAATAAAGAAAATAAAGAAAAAGAAAAGGATATTTAAAAAAAAAACTTGCTAGTCATTTTAAATAATAAAAAAAACTTAAATTAAAAAAATTTGCTAGCCATTTTAATAAATGGTGTTTTCCGTATGCTCATAGCTGACACAGACACCCAATATGGACAAGTATCACCCATGGACCTAGAACAAGGCTGTGCTGACTTCCACCACTGGTACAAAACAACTAACTCAAAAGGAGGGTTATTTGGTTCGGTTTCAGCACACAGTGGCTTAGCCCTGCTGCTTTGAGGCCTGGGGGACCGATCATAATGGAAGCATGTGGTGAACGTCTGTTCACCTCACGGCAGTCAAGTAGCAAGAGAGACAGGAAGACAATAGAGTCCCACTGTCCTCTTCAAGATTATGCCCCTAAATGACTCTACGGCCTTCCACCAGGCTCCACTACCCAAAGGTCCCACAGCACTACTGGTTACCAGGCCTTTGGTACACAGGCTATTGGAGAGCATTTAAGATCCTGTAAATGCTTGTTCTGGACTCCAGTCTCTAATAGTCTATTTGTCGTTCCTTGTTTTCTTGTACTTGCAATACTTTGGGGGGGAGGGGGAACAGTTAAAAGTCATCAAGAATTCTTTTATTTCTGTAGCTTTTATATTTTTCCCATGACCTATTTACTTCAGCAGTTGCCTTAGATTTTAAAAAAAGCTTTTAGACACAACCCACCACTACAAGTCACCATCTAAAGGCAGTGTTTTCAGTTTACACACAGCTGTGCCGGCAGCATCACAATCTGACTCTAGAACACTCTTCTGTTTGAAATTGCTACCTTTTTATCCTGCAATATGTTCACCCTCCCATGAAGAAACCTCCTATTCAGTAAGTTAATCCTATCTCCAAACCCAAAACAGCCCTAAGCAGCAACTAATGTTTTTGTCTCCAGATTCACCTTTTCTAGATTTTATGCAAATTAAATCAGTGTGTGGTCTTTTAGTATTGACTTCCTTTACTTACCACGTTTTCAAGATTATCCATGCCACAGCCATGTCTAGTTCTTCGTTCCTTTTTATTGTACATGAAACATGACATTGTGGGGACATAGCACACCATATCCAGTCTCAGTTGATGGACAACTAAGTTGTTTTCACTTTTTTAGGCTACTAAGAATAGTGCTATGAACATCTATGTTCTATTTTTTAAAAGAATGCTTTTCATTTACAAAAAAAAAGACTTATTGTTTTTAATTATGTGTGTGTATAGGTATGTGCATATACCTACAGAGGCCAGAGTTGTCGGGTCCCCTGAAGCTGGAGTTATAGGCGAAGGTAAGCCACTTAAAATGGGAGCTGGGAATTGAACTTAAGTCCTCTGTAAGGGCAGTCTGAGTTTGTTTTTTTTTTTTTTAAAGATTTATTTATTTATTTATTATGTATATAGTGTTCTGTCTGCATATGCACCTGCAGGCCAGAAGAGGGCACCAGATCTCATTACAGATGGTTGTGAGCCACCATGTGGTTACTGGGAATTGAACTCAGGACCTCTGGAAGAACAGTCAGTGCTCTTAACCACTGAGCCATCTCTCCAGCCCCAGTCTGAGTTTTTAAGCACTTAGCTATCTCTCCAGCCCACTATTTTTATTTCTCCTGGGTACTTCCTTAGTCAGCTTGAACTAACTACTCTAAAGAAGTACATATAGACTAAACAACCCAAAATAAATTATATTAATGTTCCCATTATTTTCTGTACCATTAGGAATTACTTCTGCAAAACCAGGCTTATACATGTGTCCTATACAAAAATCCATCTTGTGTATACAGAGTAATTTTTTTAATCATTCAGATAATTAACTTTCTTCTCTTCTTTGTTTCCCTGGGGGAAAGTATGCACTTCCAGCATGCCAGGAGTATATGCCACATCTAAGCGTTCCTGGAAAAGAAAACTCACTCACTTTATTCATACTATGCAAAATGCTACGGCAAGAGCAAGAATAACTCAAGTAGAGAAGGTCATCCAAAATTTAATTCTCACCATCTGCTCTGGAAAGCCAAACAAACTAGTCCAAATATTTTGACCCAGGATTATTATAGACAATTGTACAGTCTTTGGTGTCCTCTTACCAAGCCAAGGAAAAGTTTTGTGTTAAATAATTTGTACCTGTAAAAAATCATTGATTAGGCAGAACAGATTTAAGGAAGAAAAAAAAAAGATTACTTCTGTTTTATATGTATGGGTGTTTTGCCTGCACATATGTCTGTGTACAACATGCATGTCTGGTTCTTGGGGGACAAAAGGTATCAGACTCCCTGGAACTGGAGTTATAGATATCTGTGGGCCACTATGTGAGTGCTAGGAACTGGGTCCTCTGAAAGAGCAGCAAGTGCTCTTAACCACTGAACCATCTCTCTAGCCCCAGAACAAATTTTGACTAGGTAAAAACAAGTGGCTACACTACTAGAGTAGATTTATTTGAGCTTCGGGTCACAGTTTGCAGCTTGGGTTTGGTAACCTAGGGTCCTGGTCACACATACACTGGTAGAATAATCGTTCTGTCAATCTGCTAGTGCTTTTCATTGAGTAGCTGCTGTACAGCCAGTCAAGGTACATGATTGGACAACAACATAATCACTGTACACAATCATAACCCAGTAACCTAGGCTTCTGACTTCAAGAAGGCCAGAGGAGAATTGAGAATAACTTGGAAAAAGTCTCACCAGGTTGGGTGGTGATGGCGCATACCTTTAATCCCAGCACTAGGGAGGCAGTGGCAGGCGGATCTCTGTGAGTTCGAGGCCAGCCTGGTCTACAGAGCAAGTTCCAGGATAAACTCCAGAGCTACACAAAGAAACCCGTCTCTAAAATAACCTACCTGCTGCCCCCCCCAAAAGTCACACCATATGCGAAGTCTACCAAACTCTGACAATGCAAGAAATTACCAAGGGCAGGGTTGGGGTGCAGCTAAAAACTAAACTAGATCCTTGTTTCAACAGAAGACCACAATCTGATCTAACAAATAAGTCTGCACAGGTTCCTATTTTTAAAGACACTGTTAATACAGACCACTTAATCTTTCACCTTTTAAAGACAAAAGACACTGTATCATCCACAAGTTATTTTCCAATTTTATAGAATTATCTGCCAAAACAGTGTGCCAGGCAGCAGCAGCAGCAGC
>CABHPQ010119811.1:0-12459 GCA_902168405.1 Peromyscus aztecus | reverse complement strand
TAGGGGCCTCACTATTTAAGTAATTAGAGGTCATATTTCTAGCTCTCTCCTTTAGATAAATTACCTTAGTTTGCTCTTTAATTCTAATTTATAAATAAAAGAATTGTTAAGAATTCCCAGTGGGCATAATTTGGAGTTTTGGATTGAATGTATGAATTAAGAAAAGAACATTCTGTGATACTTGTGTTTCTTGCTCAAGTCTATTTTCCTTACAGTTCAATTTTATTTATTATTACTTTAATTATTTTTATGTATAGGATACAGTGTGGTAATTCAAAACCTGCAGTATATTTCAGTATTATCAAAAAATAGTATTTCCATTTTCTTAAATATTTAAAAATTTTGGATTAACATGCAGCAACTGCATATTTGTGAAATGGTATGACTCTTCAATACATGTTTACAATGTGTACTAGTCAAATGTGGTAATTCATTTTCGTTTATTATTATTTCAGGTTTGGAAGCTGTGATTGGAATCCGCATTTAACATACTACCTAAGGCAAGCATTTGCCATTGTACTTTAGAAGTATTTGTTTGTTTTCCAGAATCCTGTTGTATACTTAGAATTCCTTAAGTCCTTTCCAACATTTTTTCATGCCTGAGAACTTGTGAGCTTTGGAAAGAATTATTTTCCTATCAGTTAATCTGGACATTCTTACAAAATGTCTCAAACATCTTTCCCGTCAGGAACAATTTATTTAGTCACAGAAGGACTCTAGTTTTACAGTCCAAAAACCCAAACAGAGAAAATGAACGGATAAGAGCTGGTGTACAGTGAATTTATTATAACACAGCATAGAAATGGGAAAAGTCAACACTCTGAAAAATATTGTCCTAAACAGGACATCATCCCTTGGCATGTGTGGTCTGTGTGGGGGGCTCTGACGCTTTGTGTCTACCACCAGCTCATGTGTTCTCACAGATCTGCCTCTGAAGTCTGAGAGGCTTGAGGCTAAAGGGTCCTCTGGACAGGCTTCCTGGGCCTTCTCTGGGGTGGCAATCCAGACCCGTGTGCAGCCCCTTCCGGAACTCCCATCACCAGGTACAGCACTTTAATTCACAGAGCCCCACCTGCCTCCCTGCCCCCGAGTGGTGATCAGAGGTGTGCGCCATCACACCAGGTCCTGCACTCTCTCTTCAGGAGTTGAGTATTAATTAAAGCACTTTAGGTATCAGTGAAAGTAATTTCTGGGCTAAAGAGTTTACAAGAAAAGAAAATTAAAGGTAAGACCGAGTGGGAAGTTGTGCGTGGTGGCTAGCCTTGGCTCCAGGAGACTGAGCAGGCACAGCAGTGTGGGGCAGCCAGGCAGATGAGCACTGCGGGGCCGAACCGGACCGCTGAAATGCATTACTCACTGACTGAGGAATTTACAAGACAACAATCCTTATTAATGTCAAACTGGCTCGTGTTGGATAATTTCTCAAATTTCTGTGCTGCCCTGAACAAATATCTTAACCATCCTATGTGGTGGTTGACTCATCTGAAGACCCACGGAGTTCTCGGGAAATGCTTTGAGCACGTGCTCAGATGTCCCATTCATGAGATAGAGTGGGGCTGGTCAGACTGAAGGTTGAACTCAGCCCTAAGAAAAAGGCAGAGGTGCCTGCTGCCAAAAGGGACAAACTGAACCCCAGGACACACGTGGTGGAGAGAACCAATTCCGGCAAGGTACCCTCTGAATGCCCTACTCAGATAAATAATTGTAAAGCCCTAAATAAAGAACACAGTGGTGTTTGGAGCAGTGTTAAAATGAGACTGAGAACCGGGCCTGGCTTCCTTCTGCCCTGTCACAGAACAATATGCGCAGAAATTGTCACAGGCTGAACTCACAGGTCCAGCAAGCTCTGTCATAGCGGGTCAATTTTACCATCTGATTGTTTCTCCCTCAGCCCCCGAGCAAATGCTCTTTTCTGAACGTTCTCAGTTGCACTCACTGTTTGGGAACTGAGTCAAGAATCCAACGAGATTCTTCAGAACTCAAAGCTGATGCCTAAGGGAGTAAGCAGGCTTCTCCTCTTAGTTGCCATACAGAGCCATTAGATCTTCCAGCTAAAGGACCCAAAAAAAGGGTGGTGGTGGTGGTGGTGGTGCATGTCGGTAATCCCAGAGGCAGAGGCAGGTGGATCCCTGAATTCAAGGCCAGCCTTTGTCCATAGTGAGTTCCAGGATAGCCAGGGCTACACAGAGAAATGTCATCTTGAAAAACCGAAGCGGGGGTGGGGGTGAATTGGGGGAGGGGGGACATGACACAGGATCTCACTATGAAGACCAGAGTGATCTGAAACTCACAGAGAACCACCTGCCTCTGCCTCCTAAGACTGACTGTGTGAGCCCACAGAGCTTGGCTTCCCTGACCCTTTTTCAAGTTTTACAAAAGGGATCTGGGGAAACAGATTAGCAGCTTTAGAGACTAGATCACGGGGAGCCAATAAACTCCGGGTGAGCACAGCTGCTCACTGGTAATCCCAACACAGGCAAGTGCGCTGGAGGCAGAGGCAGGAGATCCCAGGAACGAGTTGTGCAGGTGGGGCTCACAGGGCTCAGTGACAAGGCCTGCTTCCATATACACAAGGTGGACAGAATTGAAAAGGGCATGGCATGTCAGCCTCAGGCACCGCTACCCACACACAGGTATACGTATGTCCCATACACAAATACATATGCCAATACAAGTGATATTCACAGACGGCAACCTGGGTGTCTCAAAGGTCTTTCAGCAATGGATATGCAAATTAGAGAATTAAAAGGGACCAGACCACGGTGCCTATGGAAACAGGTAAGCAGCGGTAGATCCACCTCACCTGAGTCCAACCTCAGGTGGGAGGATTACTGACTATCCTGAACGATATGGCAGAGCCCCTCTCCCACACACAAACACAGACCGCTTCAAACACTTCACTGTGAACTAGTAACATTTTCTACCTCTGTGTGTGTGTCAAGCATGCACGCCTGTGTGTACATCTGTTCTACCCATCTTAATGTATCTTATGTGCTTGTGTGTATGTATGCCTACCATTTGCGTGCCTGGCACTGGAGAAGACCAGTAGAGGGCATTAGATTCCCTAAAACCAGACTTACACATTGTTGATGTCAAGCCACTGGGGAGGTGCTGAGAATTGAGCCCAAGTCCTCTGGAAAAGCAGACAGTTCTCTTTAACCACTGTGCCAGCAATCCAGGCCATAATCTTTGTGTTTTTGTTTTGGTTTTTGGCTTTTCGAGAGTTTCTCTGTGTAGCTTTGGAGCCTGTCCTGGAACTTACTCATCCGTAGACCAGGCTGACCTTGAACTCAAGGCCTGGTTCTGCCTCCTGAGTGCTAAGATTAAAGGTGTGGGCCACCACCACGCGGCCCAGTCCATAATCTTCATTTTAGAGTAATTACTACCAGTTTCAAATTTCAGACATAGTACATGAACCCCAATTCTATCACAGACAAGTCTGCCATTATCACAGGAGTAGAAAAAATTTTTTTCTTGATATAAAAAAGTATACTATACAAATACTATACAAGTAACATACAGTCTGAGTAAGAATTTTGTGTGTGTGTGTGTGTGTGTGTGTGTGTGTGTGTGTGTGTGTGTGTAACAATTACAGAAAAGAGAGCAGGAATTTGAGAGAAAACACGACTGGTATGTGGGAGGAATTAGAGGAAGGAATGAAATGAGGAAAATGATGTAGTTACATTTTAATTTCGAAAGTTAAACAGTATTTTGGTTGCTTTGAAACACCATAGGGGACATCATTGTATATGTCTGTGACTCCTTGTGAAAGGAGATATCAACTAGTAAATAAAACATTTTAACAGATCCCCAGGCATAGTGCTACACACCTTTAATTCTAGCACTTGGGAGGTAGAGCCAGCCAAGGCCAACAGAGAGACCCTGTCTCAAAAACACAAAACAAAATAAAAAAAAAATAAGTTGAAAAGCTCCTTATAATTTACAGGGAACAAATCTTTAAAAAACGAAGATACCTTGGGCTAGGAAGATGGCTCGGAAGAAAGGCATTTGCCACCAAACCACACGTTCAGTCCCCAAGACCCACATGGCGGAGGCGAGGGCCTAACCATCCTGACCGAGTCCAGGCACACTCACACCCTCCACATAAATAAAACCTGACGCCGTTTCCTTCAACGCCTTAATCTTTTGATTTCACTTGCCTTAGGGAGCACTGACAGGGACCAGGGAAGTATTGATCCTGATCTGTGCACTGTTCTTTGCTTTTTCTTTCAAACTGGTAAGGACCCAGCAAGACTAAAGGGACGGCTCAGAACTTTCTGGTAGCAGAAATGCTGTGTGTCTTGACTAGGTCGTGGACACCCTGGGGTACACGCTAATCCTACTCACGGTCTCCATGCTTTACCCTACGACTCAATGAAGAGTCTTTAAGGTGGTCTGCAAATGGTGTGTTGAACAAGGCATCCTGCCGCACAGAGGAGCTGAGGCAGGAGGATCTCAGGCCTCAGCAATGAGATGGTTATCCTCAAAATAAGAAAGCCTGAATTCCAGTGTCTACATTAAGTGTAAGATTTGAGTTCCTCGTGGATTGGTCAGATCCTAAAGAAGAAGAAATGCCCCATGCCCCCACCCAAAGGCCCGACTCCCCTCCCTCCTCCCACCCACTCCCCCAGGAGGCCTGCATCTCAAAACTCCTCTAACTGGACGTGTCCCAAGAAATCCCCCACTCACCTCCACCGTCTGCGAGGGCATCCTCAGTCTGGTGAGCTTGGCCTTGGCGGGCACTTTGACGTCTGGTTTTTCGAAGCTCTGCTGACCGTAGTCTTCCAGTGGTGGCTTCAGCTCGGGGGACTCATTGGGAGCCTGATCCTGACCGTCCATGGGTCGGACATAGGCCGTGGGCTTCTGCTGCATTGCAACAACACTCTTTGAGGGGAGAGGAGGGGGTGGAAATGTCTGAGGAGGGGCTACCCCAAGGCTGGTAACTGCCACCAAACTGTCGTGGGCAGTCTCGTTATCTTGCACCTTCGCCACCAGGTCCTTGGAAGACGTGGCTGCGCAGTAGCTTTTACTGCTGGAGCCGCTGCCGCCGCCGCCGCCACCACCGCTGCCGCCGCCACGGGCCTTGCTGGGTCCCTGCAGCCTGGAATGTACAGGTGACAGAGGCGGCACCGGGGACGGCAGAGAGGAGATCAAGGGTGAGAGTTTCATCTCCGGAGCCGAGTCACCGCCCTCAGCTCTGCGGTCACACTTTCTGTGGCTGGAACAGTGCCCCTCCTGACTGAGGCGATCCTGAGTCAGACGCTGGCTGTCGGGCGGGCCATAGTGTTTGGCATGGAGACCTGGCACTGATTCCATCCTTGGCGGTGCCATCTTTGGACTGTGGCTAATGTTACCGACAGAAAGTGATCCTGGGGCAGAAGAAGCATGGACAGGCTGGTGGTGGTAGACATGCGTGCGGAAGGAGTTGGATGCCAGGCTGCTCCCCCTGTCGTGAAATGAAGGATATCTCGGCTTCCCTGGCCTGTCTTCAGAACCATCCAGGCGCTGAGGGCAAGACTTGGCGCTCAAGAACTCCTTCATCTCTTCGTAGTCTCCTAGCATGTTCTGTATCCGACTCGACAGCTCATCACCTTTTGCAGTCTGAAAAACAGAAAGACAGCAGACTCAGACTGGGGAAACAAACCTAAGCAGAGCAATCACATAATAAATTATGATGTAATATCATGAAGAAAAAACCCTCTCAAATTCATGTGTAATGTAATGTTAACTATTTCCCCCCACTGAGAAGCCTGCCACAGATACACATTACTAATTACAGGAGTCTACCATTACAAAAGAAAACCACACACTTTGGTAATTCTGACTAACAATGTTCAAAGAGTTTTCAGATTGTTTTCAAAAACAACCTCTGGGTTCAGTCAGTTAAGTTATTTTCTCAGTTGCGGCCCCTGATTGAACTCGGTTGCACTGAATAACTTTATTATCAAGTTTAATGCTGGGATAGGCCAGCCTTTTCCCCTCTCACCCACAGTAAATACCTTGTAGGGCTCTCCAAACAGAGGGGTCTTCTCAGCGAACACCTCTTTCTCTTGGTGAGCTTCTTGGTTGCGTCTTTCCTTCTCTCTAATCCGAAGCAGGTTTCTATCTTCATTGTACAAGCTTTTCCAAATGCCACAAAAGAACAACAACAACAAAATATCAGTATCCAAGGTTTGTTGTGCACACAGAGGTGTGGAAGGAGCAAGAACAGGTCCAAGAAGATATGGTGACGGGACGTAACGAAACAAGGAGCACCTGGGGTTGCAGATGTGGATCGGCAGTTAGGAGTGCATACTCCTCCTGCACAGGACCAGAGTTCAGGACCCACCCAGGCCTAGCAGCTCAGTCACAGCTCACAGCTGCCTGTAAGTTCAGCTCAAAGAAAAAAAAAAATCTAACACCTCTTCTGGCCTCCATGGACACCTGTGGGTGAGCACTCACACACACTTCAAAATAAAAAAGGAGGGAGGGGATAAAAGGAAGGAAGGATGGGAAGGACACAAGTCTTACTGGACTAGTGGCTCACACCACTGACGAGACAGAAACAGGAGGATTGCCAAAAGTTCAAGACCATCCTTGTCTACAGAGAAAATTCAAAGACTGATTTCCTAATTAAAAGATCACCAAACTCCCAAGACATCATTTATTCTGAGTCTACTCTGAGGGTATCTTAGCATACAAAGTCAGAAAGATGATTTGAACTTACTTCAAATGTCAAGGATGAATAATCCAATTATACATGTCAGTTCTATATACTAAGAACATCACACAGTTCAATTTGAACCACATAAAAATGTGTCCTGCATCATTGGATGTGGCATCAAACTGGTTCAGATGAACTCACTGACACACAAATCAGAGATGGATTCTGAAAGAATGCCGATTTCAGCCACATATAAGCCACAAACAGGCCTGCCCCACTATCCATACTCAGTGCCCCTCCAGACCCTCCTCCGTGACCTACACTGAATAATGGGAATAAAGGAACCATAAAAAGACTTGGTCTTCTTGAGCTGCTCCTGGGGATCTGCTAAGACTTCCTTCCCAGTGTTATCTGAACAAAGGAAAGCATTCAGCTGCCTTAGGTGTGTGTCCGTCAGTCCTTCCCAATTCTAGCTGCCGTCCAACACCGTCCAATGCTTTCCCACGTTTCCAACCCTGACAGGAGCCTCCTGGTCTCCATGCTGCCACAGCTTCCTCCTCAAATTCAGTCTTCCATTAATAACTGGGTCTAAGGTCCCAATCCTCATGTCACTGTCCATATCTAAAATGACAGTCATTTGATGGTGTCTTATACTACAGAATACCCTCTAAACCTTTGTTTTGGCATTAGAGTTCCCTGACAATCTGGTTTGGGTGAACACTTGACCGGATCCCAGTGGCCCTGCAGGCCTGTCACGCACACTCTACTTGGCCATCCCTCTTGTAAGAGCCAGCCCCTGTCTCTAAATCCCCACTCAGATCCCCTCTACTCAAAGGTAAGCATTCTTCCAGGACTGGTTCTGTACTGCCCTACAGGGCCACTCACTCTCCAAACCATCCTGGGAGTGGGCTTGCTTCCATTCCAGTCCCGAATCTCTGTCCTCTTTCCCTCTACCTTCCCCCACTCCGACCAGATGCCCCTACCCCTTAACTTTCAATTTCTGATAGATTCAGTGACTCAAATGTTGCCCACTTTAAAGACGCCCCTCCAATCCACCAACTACGTTCCTGCCCAGCACATCACTGCTTCTTTTATCTCTCCCCTGGGATAGGATTCCATTAGAAAAGAACCTCACTTCACTCGCACGGTACTAAGATGTGGTGCTGCCTGGAAGTCAATCAAATATTTTTATATTAAAACACAGCCATTATGCATGCAGTAGTAGTATGTATGTATGTATGGATGGATGGATGGATGGATGTATGCATGCATGTATGCATGCATGCATGCATTCTGGTTTTCCAGGACAGGGTTTCTCTGTGTAGCCCTGGCTGTTCTGGAACTCACTCTGTAGACCATGCTGGCCTCGAACTCAGAGTTATGCCTGCCTCTGCATCCTCTGCCACCACCACTCAGAGCAGTATTTTTTTTTCTTTTTATATAAACTTCCTGTGCAACTTTCTTAGATTTAACACTGGAAGAAATATGCAAAAACAATCTAAGAAAATAAGTCAACCTAAAAATTTTCTATTTCATCAGAGTGGCACACGCCTTTAATCCCAGCACTTGGGAGACAAAGGCAGCTGGATCTCTGAGTCTACACATAGAGTTCCAGGGCAGCCAGGGCTATCCAGAGAAACCCTGTCTTGGAAAAAAACAAAATTCTATTTCTTTCAACCTGGGGAGGAAGGGCAAGATACCAGACTGAATTTGATAGGACTGGTCAAAAATTATCTACTTAAAACTAGGTGTGATGGCTCATGTCTGTAATCTCACTCAGGAGGCTGAGAGTTTGAGGCTAGCCAGGGATACATAGTCACTTCCAGGCCAGCCTGAACTATATAGTAAGACCCTATCTCAAAAATAAAAATTAAAAAAGAGTAAAAATAATTATACGCTTAGACCAGTGTATCAAAAACTTACTGAATGGTAAGTTCCCAGCACCCACAGCAGGCAGCTCACAACCATCTGTGACCCTGGCTCTAGGGGACCCAAAATTCTCTGGCCTTGGTGAGCTCCTGCACTCATGTGGTACACATAAATTCATGCATAATATAAAGAAAAGTACAAGAATTTTTTTCTAAAACTTCAAAGATGACAGATATGAACTCATAGCTGCAAAGATCATTTAATGCTAGTTGGTATACTAAAACAGAGGAGAAACTAAAATATAAGCTAGATTCTTCTCTAGTAAGAACAGGGTGGTTCACAGGCTGGCAGAAGGGTGTTCTGGGATGGGGAGGGGAAGAGACGGGGTCTCTCTGTGTAGCCTCGTCTGGCCATGCCTGCAGCCCTCCTGCCTTCACACGCTCTTGGCATCCGCAACGCTCCCTCCTTTGCTTTGGTTTGTTTTTGAGACGAGGTCTCTCTGTGTAGCCCTGGCTGTCCTACAACTCTCTATGTAGAGCACTCTGGCATCAAACTCGCAGAGATCCGCCGGCCTCTGCCTCCCCAGTGCTGAGATTAAAGGTGTGAACCTGGCTAGAGCCATATATAATAAACATTACCAAAGACTTTTAATAACTGTCACTGTTCAACTGAAAAAAAAAATCTACAAGTAGTGAGGTGAGCAGAGACATCCATGACTGTCCTGTCTGTTGGGCGGGTCTGTGTCCAGACTGGGAGACTCGCCCACGCTGTCTGTGGTCCCTTTCGCCAAGGCAGAGGGCCAAGGAACTAGTTCACAGAGATGCTCAGGGTAGGGTGGGCCGGGGACCCACTCTGGGCCTCCTTTTTTCTTCATGCAGCTAACAGTATTTGCCAATCACACCGGCAGGCTTCTGGTTTACTTCAGTATTGACTTGCTACAAATCTGCGGTAGCCTAAGTGTTATTTCTGAAAGGGCCCTGGGCAATATATTTTTTCCAGAAATATTTTTTTTCTCAGTCGCGCTGAAATCAGGGGCAAGGTGAATTTCAAAACAGAGCAATACCATCACCCACCACATGAACGGAAACTTTGCAGACTGTTTCAAACCGAGCACAGGGCAAGGAAGGGCTGTTATGTGCACATACAAACGTGTACAGTGTGCATGTGGGGTGGAGACAGCTTTGGAGAGTCTGTTCGCTCCTTTTCACCATCATGTGAGTTCCGGAAATGAAATAAACTCAAGCTTCCTCTGCAGGACTGCCACTGGGCAGTGTCCTTTCTGTGTTACTGTGGTCACTGATGTGTGTTTGTCCATGCACACACACACACGTGACCTGGGACACGCCTGCTACAGCACACGTGATGATCACAGGACTACTCTATGGTATAGTTTCTCACCTTCCACTTTTTCTCTGTGTTCTAGGTCTTGAACTCAGGCTGCCAAGCTTCACCTTACCTGCTGAGCCATTTCACCAGCCTGGAAGAGTATGTGCATGTGTGGATGGGTGGATGTATGTATGTATGTATGTATGTATGTATGTATGTATGTATGTTTGTATGTACATGTATATTTGTGGGTTTTTTTCAAGACAAGGTTTCTCTGTGTAGCCCTAGCTGTTCTGGAACTAGTTCTATAGACCAGGCTTGTCTAGAGCTGACAGAGATCCACCTGCCTCTGCCTCCTGAGTGCTGGGATTAAAGGCGTGTACCACCACCACCCTGCACAACCTGGGAGAACTTTTAAATGAGGGAATTTTTTTAGGCAGCAGTGAAGGTCTTAGTGATTCTCTCTCTGTAATTACCCTTGAATAATTACAAGTTAGCTATGGCTTTAATTAAAGGCAACCACCTCCCCCAGGAGAAGCAACACAATTTTCACTCGCTGGCATACTCGGGTAACATCGAACTGATAGCCAAACAGCCGTAAGCAGAGATGCTTGCTGACGGCCACAGCACTGTACATTAACTTGTGCTTCTGTGGCCATCAGCAGGGCGAAGGCTCTTACAGGAGCAGACTGCGGAGGCCACAGCTTCCAGTCTTCAGAAGCTGTTAGGTGAGGAGAGGGAATCTGAGGCGCGATGAGAATACCAGCGCTGAGGAGGACAACAGCTCTGGCCCGGACTGGCGCCTCTGTGCTGGGCCTCAGCCAGCACTGTCCTGGCCACATCACTTACTCTCCTATTTGGTTTTCGATCAGACCTGTCATAATAGGATTCTTTATTAGACCCATTTTCCAAGTGGAAAAAAAATAAGGCTCAAAGATTGGCTTTCTCATGACGCCCTGGAAATCCAAAAGCCTGGCAAAAGCTTATGTTCTCAGTCACAGATCTGCTAGCAAACCTGCCTGGCTGTGTAAAATGGGGTGGTGACGACTAAGAAGGTATGCTAACTTATAATCACCTTAATTCCTTAGTTTAAGGAGGTACACGTCAGTCCAGGTATTATCCCTGACAGGAGAACAATCTCAAAACCACAGAATACATGACCGGTTCAACTAATCACACGAAGACCTTACAGGAAGCGGTCAGAGGGGGGCGTGCAGGCTACAGGTGCTCCTCAACTTCTAAAAACAGGGCTACAATTCTCCTTTAGATCCTTTTGTCAGATTTCACAAACTCAAGGGCACTGACCTCATAATAATCTGGTAACCTCTGGACTCATGTTTCTCATATACTGAGACTCACATGGATTTATTTCATGGATAGGCTATATAAGTAACCTTGCACCTAAGTTCCCATAATGTTCACAACAGGGAGTTTCTACGATTCTTCTGGCTGGTGAGCCAAGCCATGTTCATATGGCCTCCACTCCAACCCAGTAATCCTCATCTAGAAAGAAAGAACATGAGGTCTAACTGACTACATACAAAACAAGCCCACGGGTTGAAGGGTTATATACAACCCCACCTGCAGACTCTGCTCACCCCAAATCCAGGAGTTCTGCAGAAGCACTGGAAACATCCCTACGATTCTCAGTAGCCACAGTCTTCCATGAGGTCTCTGCAGCGAGGAGGTTCAACAGGACACAGTGGAAAGATTCCTGCAGGAATGCAGCAGCAAGCCGCCCCCTCCAAGCGAGAGGAAGAAATGAAGGCCTCACGCTGCCAACGCCTTGTGCGAGCGCTCACACGTGAAGAACTTACACTGAGTTCTCAAGCCAGCTGAGGTGGACTGTAACCCAGATGTTCTCACTGACAGAACTCACCACTCTAACTCGGTTAAAAAGACAAAAAAAAAAAAAAATCTGAATGAAGGTTTGGAAACTTAAAACATGCCAGGGTGTGCTCACTTTCAGAGAGGTGGTGAAAATTCTGAGAAACTCAGCTCCAATTCCTCACACCCTCGGGTACAGTGGTTGGGTCAACCCCATGCTGGGCCTGTCATGGCACATTACTCAAAGGCTTCTCCTGGGGGGATGGAATGTGTCGCAGAGGTGCTAAAGTACCGAGGAAATGAAAGTCATCCCAACTCTGTCAGCATTAAGGGGGGAGGGGGTCTCTCTTCTCTTTCCTTAGCACTAAAAAGGGACATGGCAAAGGGGAGGCACACAAAGGCCCTGGCTGGGCTGCCGCCCTGGGGCAGCACGCTGGCTCTGTGTCATCTGGCTGAAGCACCTTCTCCCAGGCCAGCGCCCGCCGGCCTGCAAGCCCTGCCACTAAACTAGGTTAGTCAAGCAGGACTGCTGAATGCCATTCCAGCTCCCATGGCAACCCAGGGCCCACAGGGCTGCCTGTGGACAGCTGACTACCTATTTATCACCCCTGACTGCTCACTCCGTGTATGCCTTTCTCTCAAAGATGTGACTGGCTCCCTCTAGAATTCATTTAATTCTCCTTTGGAGAGCAGAGGTTAGTATATTCTTCCACACATTTCTCCTTATAGCCAGGGAAGGAAGAGGAGATCAACAGTGTACACTCACTGGAATCATCCTTACGATTTTAGAAACT